>JARKHS020001925.1:30000-245570 GCA_030143305.2 Amblyomma americanum | reverse complement strand
ATTGCCGGTGATTCCACGTCTTAAATGAAGCTTTTCATGATCTGGTCTTCATGGCGGGGTGTAGACGCGCAAGTCTATACCATATTCAGTTTGTCCTTTTTATTAAACCTAATTACCATTACTGCCACCTTGTCGTTCCGACTATGTAATTCCTGTATGCTGCAAAGTATGTCACGACTGATGAAGAATTTCACATTTACTTCTTGTGCGTCCGCTAATCCGCTAATTGCTTTAATAGCGACAGTCAGGCCCAAGATTTTGGCCCGTGGCGCTTCCTGGACTCTTGTTCCGTCAAGGCTCACTTCGATGGGGTTGATTTGGGTCCCTTTCCTGAATATTAGGAAATATCCCTTACAAAGATTTAACCCAACAAGATGCACTGCATAGAGAGCTTCAAACTCATACCCCTCACCTCGTGCTTAGGCAAACTTATGAAGCACGTGATCCTGAGCAGAATGAAAGGCTGTTATCAGAATAAGTATTAATGCCAGGTACGGTTCTCGGCTTTAGGAGGCAACTATCAACTCAAGACGTGATGCTTCAGTTCCGTGAGGACGTCATAGAACCCCCGGATAAAATCAGCACCAAAGCCATTTTTGGACTAGACGTCGAAAATGCCTTCGACTACGCCGCGCACGGGGTAATCCTAGGGAACATTTCAAGCATAAATGTAGGTGCCAGAATATACAAGTACGTCTGCTCTTTCATATCGGGTGGAGCAGCAGAGCCCTTGATTGGAGGAATCAAGCCTTACAGGATCCAAGAAGATAGAGACGCCCCGCATGTCTTGTTCTGTCACCCTTTCTCTTCAACCTGTTAGCAATAGCGCTGCCTGCAAGCTGAAGGCTATAGAGGACTTACAATATACACTCTACGCGAACTATGTTACCCTACGGGTGCCTAAAGGATCCGACGCTCAAAAGAAGAAACACATCAGAAAACGGCAGTAGTAGTCCAAACGCACGCGAGCACCGGAGGACTCGAGTGTTCTGAACCCAGGCCTGAACTCCTACTAGTTAGACAGAAGAAAGAGAGAGAAAACACCTTACAGGTGAAACTCCAAAACCGCCGATACAGGAGGTCGAATAATTGGGGCACTAAGCCTGTTTATTTAAAATAATCTTTATACCAAGGTTAGCTTAAGACCAACGGTTAATCAGATAGCCAGGATTATACGAAGAATCACTCCGAAAATAGAGGCATGAAGGAGGACGACGCGTGTCTGCTTATATATGCATTGTTCCTTAGCAGATTCACCTACTCTTCTTGATACCTCAAACCATTTAATGTGGGCACCGAGAACCTTATAAACCGTGTATTGGGCTTCCCAAAAATACTCCGACGGACATATTTTAACCTTGGACATACACAACACTCTAGAAGAACTCACCACCGTGCACAAGGCGATGCAAATCGAAAGATTCGTCAACACTAAGACGAGAAGAGAGATTTTATACCGCATAGGCATAAACACGACACCCATGTATACCCGACGAGGCACCGTACCACGTGCAGAGCGCGAAAGTAGTAATCAAACTCCCTCCCAAAATTATGGAAACCGGCTTCCACGAAGGCAGAAGGAAAGCCACAGCACGGCCCCTGTATAAAAAGTACATCAATCATCCTGGAATAGTGGATGCCGAAGCAAAGGATTATAATTTCAACGCAGGGGCCTTGGCCCTCTGCGCATACACATTGATTGGAGGAAGGAGCGAGTGCATCTCAGCGGCCTCCGTTGAGGTCAAATACTCAGATCAAGCCGAAGAAGCGGCGATAGCCTTAGGTATAGCGAATAACGACGTTTACACCATCGTCAGTGTTTTAAAGTCTGCCATACCAAATTTCTTGCGAGCTACAAATATGTCACCGAAGAATGGTTGCCGTACGCAGGGCTGGTTTACTTATACGCCCAAGGCTCTGTTGGAACGCGTTAGGCAGCAGGCAGCTCGAGAGATGAAGGCGATTAAATATCTAGCCCCGAGATGGCTCAAGGCTTGCCAACTGCAAGGTAACACAGTTTCGCCGCGATACGGCGCCACTAAAGACTTAGTAGTGTGGAATTACTCCCCCTCTCTGAAGGACACCGACTCGGTGCGGCAGCAATGGGAGGCAGGACAACAAAGGTAGCCGCGTGTGTCTGGCGTACAGTGTAGCCACGCGCGAGAGACTAGCGAGCGCGGTACGGCTTCATCCGGGCGAAGCGAACAACTTCGGAGGTCGGCCGTCTAAAAGAGCGAACGGTTCCCTGTGGAAGAACTTCGTAGTTGACTTCACTGAGCTGGCGGTGCACCTCGTAGGGGCCAAAGTATCGGCGTAGAAGCTTCTCAGAGCGCCCTCGCATGCGGCTTGGGCTCCACACCCAGACTTGTTCGCCGGGCTGGTAAAGCACCTCTCGGTGGCGGAGGTTATAGCGCCGAGCGTCGAAAACTTGCTAGTGCCGGATGCGCTCTTGAGCGAGTTGCGGGGACCTCAGCGTAACGAACGAATTGGGCAGCACCCATAACAGAGGAGGTAGTGCCAGCTGGAAGCAGCATTGCATCGATCATGGTTGTGGCTTCGCGACCATGTACTAAACGAAATGGAGTGAAGCGTGTCGTTTCCTGGACTGCAGTATTATAAGCAAAGGTAACGTAAGGGAGTATGGCGTCCCAGTTCCGATGGTCCGCGTCGACATACATAAAAATCATGCCGGCGATCGTCTTGTTCAGCCGTTAGGTGAGGCCGTTCGTTTGAGGGTGGTAAGCGGTTGTCTTGCGGTGACTGGTGCCGCTCAGGCGCATAACCTCCTGCATAAGTGCCGAGGTTAACGCTGCTCTCCTGTCAGTTAAAACGGTGGTGGGTGCACCGTGACGAAGCACAATGTTTTGAATGAAAAAGTTCGCAATTTCGTCAACTGTACCACGGGGAAGAGGTTTAGTCTCACAGTATCGGCTGAGGTAGTCGGTGGCGACCACAACGTAGCGGTTACCCAGCGAGGACACCGGAAATGGGCCGAGTATGTCCATGCCAACTTGGTGTAAAGGGACCTGAGGCGGATCAATAGGCTGGAGTAGGCTGGCTGGCTTAGTCGGCGGCGTCATGCGACGCTGGCACTCGCGGCAAGTTCTTACGTAACGCTTCACAACTGCAGCAACCCTGGGCCAGTAGTGTTTTACTGGTATTCGTGCCAAAGTTCGACAATAATCCACGTGACCAGAAGATGGGTCATCATGGCACGCTTGCAGGTCTTCGTCGCGAAGAGCCGTAGGCACGACTAGTAGAAAACAGCTTCCGTCGGGCTGTAGTTTTTATTATACAGGATGCCGTCACGGAAACAGAACGACGACAGCCCGCGCGAAAAGATTCGCGGAGGAGACTGAGCGCTCCCTTCTAAATACTCAATGAGGGGCCGTAGTTCGCTCTCGTCTCTTTGATGTTGAATGAGAATGGACGTAAAGATAGACGCCAAGAAAGACAGAATCGTCGTCGGGGTCAGCTCGGTTGTCCTCGATAGGAGCACGAGACAAAAAGTCGGTATCACTGTGCTTCCTACCAGACTTATAGACAATGGTGGCATCGAAGTCCTGAAGTCGAAGGCTCCAGCGTGCAAGCCGTCCCGAGTGATCTTTGAGGTTCGGCAGCCAATAAAGCGAGTGGTGGTCACTGACGACCCTGAAAGGGCGGCCATATAAGTACGGGTGAAATTTGGTCACTGCCCACACAATGGTCAGGCATTCTTTTTTGGTGGTGGAATAGTTTGCCTCAGATCGTGACGAGGTGCGGCTTGCGTATGCGATTACGCGTTCGAGACCATCGTGCCACTGCACAAGGACCGAACCGAGGCCGATGCTGCTGGCGTCTGTGTGCAGTTCAGTGGCGGCTGACTCGTCGAAGTGTCCAAGGATGGGCGTACTATGAAGACGAGTTCGGAGTTCTTCAAAGGCCTTCTATTGCTCCAGGCCACAGAAGAACGGTTCGAAATCTTTCGTGAGGCGGGTGAGGGGCTCAGCGATCTGGGAGTTCTGCCCAAAACGCCGATAATAGGCCCAGATACCCAGAAAGCGGCGCACGCTTTGCTTATCGCAGCCGTGGCGGCAGTCTTATCGGGGTCGGGGCTAACCCCTTTAGCACTCACGATGTGGCCCAGAAACTTCAACTCTTCGAAAGCGAAGTGACACTTTTCGGTCTTAAGGGAAAGACCGGCCGACCGAATTGCTTCGAACACAGCGCGCAGGTGTCTCAGTTGCTCTTCGAACGTGTCAGAGAAGATGACAACGTCATCCGAGTACACGAGACAGGACTGCCATGTCAGATCGGCAAGAACGGTGTCCATCATCCGTTGGAAGGTTGCAGAAGCCGAGCACAAGCCGAAAGGAAGCACCCGGAATTTTTACAGACCGTCCGGTGTAATAAAAGCAGTCTTTTCCCGGTCGCGTTCGTCCACCTGGATTTGCCAATAGCCGCTGCGTAAATCTAGCGATGAGAATTACTTGGCGTGGCGCAGCCGATCCAGGGAGTCCTCAATGCGCGGCAGAGGATAAACATCCTTTTTTTTGTCAATTTGTTTAAACGTCTGTAATCAACGCAGAACCGCAGGGTTCCATCTTTCTTTGCTACTAGAACAACAGGCGACGCCCACGGGCTCGTCGACGGCTGTATGACGTCGTCCCGGAGCATTTCTTGAACTTGGCGGCGAATGGCATTACGCGACTTCGAAGAGATTCGTTAAGGTGGCTGACATAACGGCCGTTCGTTGGCGTCGACTAAAATTCGGTGCTTTGTGAGCGGTGTCTGCCTAAGCATAGAGGTCGAAGCAAAACAGTTACAGAAAGACTGGATAACGCTTTCGAAGCAGCATTTCTGATTAGACGGGAGGTTCGGGTTCACGTCACATTTTGTGAGAGTAGTCGGTGGCTGCACTAATGCCGAGGCTTCGAACAAAGCGTGCTGGCGCGCGAATTAGCTGAGTTCTTCGAAATACGCAATACCTGTTCTGCCAGGCAAACACTGAGGTTCACAGCCACAATTAGTCACCAAGAGTTCAGTTCGGCCATTGTTCAGCTCAACAATTTCGCGAGCAACACAGACTTGCCAACCAAGGAGCAGCGACATGTGGGTTTCAACTATGCCACGAGTTCCGGTGATGTTGCAATCTACGGCAACAAATACGCTAGCTCTTGACGGGATCAATACGTGGTCGTCGAAGACGCGTAACTTAGTCCAGCGTGGCTCGGAATCGCCTCCAACAAGGGGTTGAGTGGAAAATCACACGGCCAGCCCGTCACAACCTTTCAAGAAACTTGTTCCTGCTCTTATTGTAGCATTGAGCAAGCATCAAATCGCTAAATCAGATACACTTTGATCTAGCCAAAAGGCTTAGAAGCGTAGACAGAGAGATAGAACTGTTGTAGACTCCCGCCAATTCGGGAAACCCAGATGTCAAAGCAGCCACCAACATCCACAAGTGCGGTCACATCATGATTATTAGCGATTACTGGGTTTCGGCAGACACCACTCGGTCACAGCACGTCGTTGTCGTTGAGGTCGTCGGGTGAGGTCGTCGTCAGTCGGATCGTAGCCGCGGATCGTCGGGTGGAGGCTCTTGACTTGATCCAATAGCGGCGGCCCTACCCCCGAATGACGCCGTATTCAGTTTTCCAGATGCGGGGACGCGCCTCTGAACTGGATAGAAGACGGGCGGCTTGGCGAAGTAAACCGCCTTGGGGATGGCGACTGGGACTGGCGTCGCTGCGAGGTCGTTGGCTGCACGTTACCGAACAGATACTTCTCGCTGTCCCGCGGCCGTTCTTCGTAGCGTGGTCGAGGTGCGTCAGGTGAAAACCCCCTTAAGCCCATTCTGGGTAGGGGCAGTGGCGGATGATGTGGCCGGGCTCCCCACGGTCGTAGAAGAGCGGCCTAGTGTATGGCGTACGCCAAACGGGCGCTTTGCTCATGGTGGACCAGGGCTCCTGCGGTACGACGGGTACAGCTGCAGTTGGGTACCGCAGTGAAAGCATTGGAGTGATGGAGAAAATGCTTGTCTCACTAACTCGGGACGGCTTTTTAGTGCTTGACTGTATGTCATCACATAGGGCGCCGGCTGCGGAGCTGGTGGCGACTGAACAGCTCGCCGGACTTCATCTCGGACCACGTGCGGTATGGCAGCGACGCTGGCCTGTAGAGCTTCGAAGCGAAGTTTCTCGATTTCTTCGCGCACCAGGCTCCTCACAAGCTCTCGAATCTCCTCAGTGGGTAGCGACGTGGGCGCACAGTGGTGATCGGCGGCTATACTAGCCTGACGGACGTAGTGCGCGCCCCCTTCTTGCAGAGAGCGCTCCATGCTTGTTGCCTCCTTGGCAAAGTCGGTCACCGTTCTTGGTGTGCCACGTACCAGTCCAAGAAAGAATTGCTCTTTTACGCCGCGCATTAAGTGGCGTACCTTCTTGGCCTCGGCCATAGCAGGATCGGCGCGATTGAAGAGTCGCGTCATGTTCTCGATGAACATGGCGACGCTGTCGTTCGGCTGCTGCGACCTAGATTTCAAGGCAATTTCAGCCTTCTTTCGTTCGCTGGTGTTGGACGTGGCCAAAAGCTCTAGGCGAATTATCTCCCGGTTAGTGAATGAAGCTTCGTGGTTCTCATACCACGTCTTGGCCGAGCCCTGTAGTGCGAAGTACAGGTTCCGTAACCTGCGCTCGCCGTCCCACTCGTTGAAGCTCGCCACACGGTCAAAGCTGGCCAACCAGTCTTCGACGTCCTCCAATCTCTCACCGTGGAATGATGGGGGCGACCGAGGAGTGTGAAGGACGAACGGCGAGGCATTCTCGGAATGCTGACTTGTCTGGCTAGCCGCAGCGGACATCATGGCCCTTACTGATCTTGTGAGCTGGCCGAACTCTGGTTGTAGGCCTCGCAGGCGGCTGCTCGCCTTGTTGACTGGTGTTGTAGCCACGTGTTGAGAACTGACGTGAAGAGTGTCCTCGACGTCAGCATACATGAACCATTACCCAGGGGTTCCACCAAACATGTCACCGAGGAACGGTCGACGTACGCAGGGCTGGTTTACTTATACACCCAAGACTTTTTGGAAGGCGCAAGGCAGCAGTCAGCTCGAGAGATGAAGACGAGGAAACATCTAGCCCCGAGATGGCTCAAGTCTTGCCAATTGCGAACTGCAACTGCCGTTTTAGTCGCGATACGGCGCCACTATAGATGTTAGTATCTAGAAAGAAGCTCCTAGAAACTATCTAAAAATATTCGAGTAGACATTAAGTTGATATGAACAGATGGTTTTTCATGAAATGTTTTGGGAGATTCGGGGTGTAAAGGGGCGGCCGAAAAAATGTGGAGGTGAACTGCCTATAGTTGGCAGCCCACATTTTAGAACCACCGTGTGCCCGGGCGGTTCGCTTTGCAGCAGCATGATCCAACACACGGCCGTCCCCCGCACAGCGCCTACGGTCCGAAGCATCACGCCAGCCGCTGCATTTTTTGCATAGCTAGGAGAACTGATGTGTCCAGGCGGATCGCTGTGCGGAGCGCGCCTATTCCTAGGGTCGAGACGCCGCAGAGTGCGTGCACCCCGGGACGTGCCAGTGGCTCGAGGAATGGAGTGTTAAGGCGTGGCGAACGGCAAGGGAACGTCTAGCGTGCAGACACCGGCCACTCAGGCAAACATCGCGCTCTCAGCCGCTCCCAGTATTCCTAAACAGATAGCAGAAGTCCATCAGGGGACCTCCTGCAGAGGGCAGACCGCAAGGATCTACCTTCTTACCCGATAAACGGGTAACATGGCCCGTCCCAACCTTTCAAGAAACTTGTTCCTGCTCTTATTGTAGCATTGAGCAAGCATCAAAGCGCAGAGTCAAATACACTTTGATCTTAGCGTAAAGGCTGAGAAGCGTAGACAGAGAGATAGAACTGATATGAACTCCCGCCAATTTGGGGAACCAAGGGAACGAAGCAGTCCATCAACATGCCCGAGGTTTTGTCGGCCGAGCGGTGGGCTCTTGTCTAGGGAACCCGAGATGCAGCTAATGATTTTGTACAATGAATTTACAGTATCATAAGACTCTAGAAGAATCTATCCTCCCCCGCAGAAGTCAGTCTCCAAACCCCGAGAGGTGTCTTGAAAAAGATTCCAAACCCATCCTTACCTGAGGCCGCACATTTACGCCCACATCTGCTCCGACCTCATTGATCTCACGTGCATTGACTTCAGTGGCACTGCCATTCTCGATAATCAGCTATGGGATGGCCGGCAGGGTGCCCGGAGGATCCTTCTCCGGAAGCTCTCGCAGACGCTCTCCCGCCAGAAGCATGGGAGAGAGAGAGAGAGAAGTTTTATTTGGGTGCTTTCAAGGGCTTGGCGTCTCGAGGCCTCCATCGTCTGCACTGCGCTGGCGATTTGAGGTCTCTTCTTAAGCAAGGTTGGGCCCCTATTCCAGGGCTCCACTGAGCCTAGCTACCTCACTTGCGTGTGGCACTAAAGCCCTTTGGGCCGTGAGCTCGCAGCTGGTGAGCCGACTCTCCCATTGCTCCGCCCTCGGGTTATTGTGTTGGTGCAATGTTTGGTTGCGTTTACATTCCAATGTGATGTGGTAGAGTGTGGGTGTGGCCCCGCACCAGGGGCAGGTATCTCTGTACTGCGTCGGGTAAATTTTGTTTGGAAGCATGGAAAGAAGTGCTGCGCCCCACCGTCCAGATGGGAGCAATCGAAACTGCCCAAGAAGTCGCCGCCGGCAATCGGCTAACGGCCGCCTGGCCCTTCTGATAAGAAGAGCCCCGAAACCCCTTGCTGACGATAGTTTTCTTTCGCTCACTAATTCTGATTTGATCAGGGCGAACGTTAGTCCGTATTCTTCTGCATACGCTTATACTGTGATTCAAGCTTCCTGCAGTCTCTGTTTTATTTCTCATTCATTGCTGTGGTTCCTACATATTCGCTGTCATCGTCGTAGATGGCATGCTTGATGCCCTCTGTGGCATGGAGTTTCTGTGAGAGCCACAGCATGGCTATGTTAAATTGCAGTGCGGATAATAGTACGTTAAGACAGGAAGTCTAGTATCTCTGCACGTCATTTGACCCCAGTTCGCGTTTTTTACGTTTTGTACGGTCCTGCGGATAACATTGACAAATGTGCCCTTGAGGTATAATTCTAGTGTAGCTTCGGTTTTGCTGCTTCAGGTCTTATAACTTTAATTTCCAGCTGTAGGAGTAAGTCAGAGTTTAGCAAGTTTGTTCTAAAAACAGGCACGATGTTTGGGATTCTGTCTTCTTTTTCTTGATTTTGTAAAGGCTTTTAGAGTTATTTCCTTCAAAAGTTCCCCAGACGCGATGCGAGCGACATCGTTCTTAGGTTCCCTGTGTTGGGTTCTTTTCCTGTATTGGCATGAAGTCTACCTTTGCACTCTTCTAACCCTATAATATTTTTCTTCCGCCCAGCAGTTGCTGAAGGATTCTATTTAATCTTGTAAGGCTTGTTACTGCGGTTTCATTGAGATTGGCCGGCATATTGATATCGCCCGCACTCGCATTTCTTCGCATTTTCAGCATGGCAGCTTTGTTCAATGTCTGGAACTTCAGTTAGAATTGGGAAATGTAAAGATTCATAAGTAACTCACTTTGCTGATGGACACCTTAACCACGCCGTTTGAGAGAAGCATGAACGTCGGCTATAATCTGGTTTCCGTCTAGCGTTCGTGTTTTTCGCTCCCAGAGAAGTGTTTATACCATGGATAAAATTCCCAGTCTAGACTTGTTCGATTTCTGGACATTCGCTAGATTTAAGGAAAGAGCCATAAGTAACTCAATTTTCGGATGGAAACCTTCACCACGCAATTTGAAACACGTACGACGGCTAAAAGATTGTTTCCAGCTAGCGTTCGTGTTTTTTCTTTCCAGAGAATGTTTATACCGCGAATAAGACTCCCAGTTTAGCCTTCTTCAATGTCTGGAACCCCCGCTGGAGTTGAGAAAAGGAAAGATCCACAAGTAACTATATTTGCCGATATACACATCGACCACGCCATTTGAGAGAAACACGAATGTCGTCTAAAAGCTTGTTTCCAGCTAGCGTTCGTGCTTTCCTCACACGACGCAGTTGAGGTGTCCACCGGCGAAGTGAATCAGTTATGCGCCTTTCCCGTCCTAAAATCCGGTGGCGAGTCCAACCACTTCTTGCAACGTGGTGAAAACTGCGAATAAGGCTGGGCTGGGAACAAGATTGTGTAATCTGCTTGAAGCAAGCGGGCTCTGAGCAATGCCGGGAAGGCTTGTAAGTGGTATACCATGATGCAGAACAATGCTCTTTATCGTTCATGTGTCTGTGGTCGTGCCGAGCACTTTCTAGTCTCGTCCTGTACTCCAACCTCAAGCATTGCTATTTCAGTCTCGGCCGCGGCAGCTGCGTTTCAAGCTTCTCGTAATTCTTAGTCACTGCGGATCAGGTGTCCACCGACAAAATGAGGAAAGTATGCGCCTTTACACAACTCCAGCGAAGGGTCTCAATTCCGAATAAGGTTAGTCTGGCAAGTGGACAGTGTTCTTTGCTTCTTGCAATCCGGATCTCGAGACCTTGAAGTACGCAAGCATGTATGCAGGAAATGCGATCGAACCGAGACCGCACGCGGAAGAAGGCCGAATATTCACGTGAGCTTAGCGACGCCCAACCGGGCAGTAACCTCAGAAACGTCAAAATCGGCCTGCAGCTCCAGACAGCTCTGCCGCTAATGCCAGTCAGCTTTCGCTCATTAATGCGCTAAACCGGTAAGCATTGGTCCGCAAATTTTTGTTCAAGTTATCTGTTCTCTGATGTGACAGCATCGGATGTCTCTCAGGATATTATGTTACTTTCCAATCTTCTTCCTAGCTTAGAAGCTACCCCGACAAATGCAAAGAAATAGCCACGACCCACCTGCTGGGGTATCGAACCTGAGTGCGCGCAAGCCGTTTGCTGAGATGGAACCTAACATTTTCTTTATTACAAGCCTCGCGATTCAAAATCAGATGTTACATATAGACACGTTAATTATGCCGCCGCAACAAAAGTAATGAAGAGTGGGGCTTCAGTGGTCGTCCAAGCTTTGTGCCTGTCGTTGGTAACTCTAAAAAATCGTGTTCAGTTTTTGAGCTAGAGCGGCCAACCTCAACCAAATGATAGGGTGTCGCGTGACAACGATTGCCACATTCGCAAAAGCACCCAGTCTCTCTGGCACATATAGCGCATATAGCACAGGCTGCAAGGAGAACATTATCGCAAGATAGCTGAAAAATGTGCTGGTGGGCATTGTGAACCGGTGTAGGTGAGTACCGGTAAAATGCAGGTGTTCCAAACTTTTCTCTTCAGGGATATTAGTAAAATGCCATTCATGATTTTAGAGAACCTCCCATATGCGCTCCACCCCATTCTTATTCTTGTAGTTGTTTCCATCTCATGATCCAGATCAGCAGTCTCTGCCTGCCTTAAGTAGACATATTCATTACCAACTTCCAGCACCTCGCTAACAATTGTGAACTCCAGTTCCCTTGCTAGACTGTTGAACATTACTTTGGTTTTCTGCATGTTAATTTTAAGACCCACCATTCTGCTCTGTATGTCTAACTCATTGATCATACATTGCAATTCATCTCCCTAGTGAATCATCACCGTGAGTGACTCTTATCACCACGTAATCGGAGATTATTTAGGAATTCGCCATTAACTTTTATCCCTAAGTATTCCAAAATCAGGCTTCGCAATACCTCCTGTAAACAGGTGGTCAATACCATTGGCGAGATCGTGTCTCCCTGCCTGACACCTTTCCTTATTGGAACTTTTTTGTTAACTTCACGGAGGACTATGATAGCTGTGCAGTTGCTAGTGACATCTTCCAGTACATTCACAGGCACGAAATGCCTAACACATAAGAGCAGATTGGAGTATTTCAGTGCGAAGTGCCTGCAGGGCTTCCTGCCTTACTGTATGCGTCGCCAAAAAAGCAAACATTTTGCATAAATTTTACGTAAAGACACAAGTACAGCATATTTTAACGCATGCGCTAGCAGTACGTTGCAAGCGAGTTTTATTTTTTCTTTGCCCACTTCCATGCCTACCATCACAGGTTTGACGTCTCGAAAACACAAACCTTGGCTTCGAGACTACTGCCACTGACCAGAATGGTGCCCATAGCTCGAGCGCTGAAACGTACCAGGGAATAGGTTAGAGCCAAGCTAAAGCCAGGGCATAGGTTTCACCAACCCGATGGCATATTGAGCTAAGTTGCAGTGTGTAATTGTGGCTGGGAGTGAAGCTTCACACGAACGTGTAGCTGTCGCCGAATGTCGCAAAGTGTGTGGAACCAGTATCAAGTTCTCTTGCCAAGGCTCAAAGGTCAGCACATTGACACAGCTGCACTTCACCTCCACTCATGACTTCTACGCGCGGCAGGTGTGTTGCGCCTGCCGAGCTGTGGCTTGGGAGAGCTGCACTTAATTTCGTAAGTACTTAACATTTGTGAACAAAAGCATTTTTGAACGTTAAATATTTTATGAACGCAACGTTTTTCTCTTATATTGTATGATTTCACTATTAGAATCAATATGTCCACAGAGCTGCCGTCGTCAGGCCCGCATTTTTTTCCTATTTGCTATTAACGTTTTTGCTATCAACAGCGTTCCCCATTGGTTTTCATTGGCAGTCTGAACTGCTCAATGCGGGCGATAAAAAACGCTAAAAGAAAACTTTTCCTACACATCCTAAGAATAGACCATCACATTCAATATTTTCCTAACAGTACCATAGTATTTTTCAGTACGCTAATTTTTTCCCAAGATTGTTGCACACGACCTCGGCTGTAGCACAATACGGAATCACGCATGAATCGTCGTGGGATTTCTCTGACTGAAGAAGTTTGAAGCGCTACGCCTAATTTCTGGCCCAAAACCGCTCTGGCGGCCATGGTGAAGGGGTTTAAACGAGACGAAAAGCGTGTTTGTGCAATGAGTCCATTAAGCATGTTACATATTTTTTTTTATGGTGGTGGAAAGTAGTCACCCATCGCACATACAGGCGGGAGCACTCAAGAGACACCCGCGTACGTTTTGTTCCCCAGACATCAGATCCATGAAAATGATTGTCGAATAGAAACACGCGACCGTTGCGCTCATACCCAAGCTAGGCAGGCCGCTGTCCATCAACGATCTACGACCAATTCCACTATCATTGTGAGTCGGCTGCACTTGTAACGAGTAATTGAGAAACTCATGACGCAAGTCCTGCGCTAGCATTACAAGACACAGTACGAATTAAGGCAGCTCTCGGTCTATGACATCCTGCTACACATTAAACACCAGAAGCTGCACAACCATAGCCGAGTGTAGTCACGTGCCACTATCGCCCTAAACCTAGAAGGCGAATTTTACAACGTAGGTGACGAAGCGAGCCTCGACGACCTCGCGGTGACATGCGGCGGGGAGTGAGTATGGGGTACGCAAGATCCTTCCTGTGTGACGCATTCCTACGATTTAGTTTGCCATCGCTCGCGCAGACTTGATTGAACTACATGGTAGTGGCACGCCTGAGCGAGTGGTTCTCTCGTCCTTGCTCTTTATCGTGCTTTATTTTGGCAGCCCTCGCGCAGACGTGGTCGAATTACATGACAGTGGCACGCTTGAGCAAGCGGATCTCTCGTCCTTGCTCTTTATCGTGCCTCTTCGGCGTCCCCACTACTACATGGTACCTATTCGCCGCGAGAAGGACCTATTGTGGCGACAGCATCGTTCCAGTAGTGTGGTTAGGCAGACGACGCAATGGGTGCGCGGCTGTGTTGTGTAGTGGACTGTCGTGCAAAAACGCTACGTCAAATATGCTGCGATCGTGTTGGTGCTTTTGTTCAGTGCCGCAGTGTGCTGCATATTGTACGGAGCCAGGCACAAGCTTTCATTACTATCCAGACGATCCAGCGATCCGCAAATATTGGATGGTAATGCTCTAAAATGGAGAGGCTCGTCCCAAGCACAGTGTGCAGCAAACATTTCCCCGAAAAAGAGTTCAAGCGTTTGAAATGATACACCGAAGGTGAGTGTCTTGATAATTATCCATCGTTTTTGTGTATGCCGGAGAGAGAGAGAGAGAGATGTACCATCATGGGGGTGTCCTGTGTTTCGATAGTACGGAGCGTCGCTATGGGCTTTTCTGCTGCCACATGCCGCTGCGTTACTTTATCCTAGCCCATGTGTGCTCCTGAATGGTTTTTCTTTTCCTTCGCTCCTTGCCTTCAGCTTGCGGTCTTTACGATTCTTGTGCGCCTCAACTGTGCGCCGGGCTCGTGGGCTGGTGTGAAGCGTATGCTGTTACTGTTCGATGCTACACAGCTTCAAGGCACGCGTTTTTTATATTTTTGTGAACTTTGAATTGTTTCTGCGAACCGTTTCGCGTCATGAAGGGTTTGCTCAGCCCCTAAACGTTCTGATAATGTGCTTGGTATTGACGTGCCGCTCAGTGGCTTTCGAGTTCGCTCCCGGCGGCATTTCGATGGAGGCGATATACAAAAACGCCCGTGTGTTGTGCTATGTCGGCGTACGTTAAAAAGCCTCATGCGGCGTAAATTAATCCAGAGCCCTTCACTACGGCGTCTCTCACAGCCACTGTGTCTGTGCGGAGCATAAAATGTCAAAATTTACAAATTATTTTGTGTTGATTTAGGTCGCTTCGCGTGAACTCGGAAGAGAATGCCTTGATGCTTTCTTTTTGTCTTTTGTACTATACCGGTGAAGAAAAATGAAAGAAGAATGCTGTGCCTACCCGAAATTTGCCCCAACGGCAATTCGACGTCGTAAAACTTCCTCGGAAGGCGCCAGGTGCGTGTTTCCTTTTAAATGCTGCTGTAATAATTTCGCCTCCTCTTATATTTACTTATTTTTACAGCAAGCAGAACAGTCCCTTAAATCAGATGAAGCTGCAGGAAGATAAGACGAGCAGTGCAGTAAGCAAGATCTCGTTGTAAAACCATTGTTTCATTAGTTCAAACTTGGGATGTTGTTTCAAGCACCTGTTTTGATAATCTTAATTCACCTATAAATGTGGGCAAGGTTGTTGAATGTATTCAATGCTTAGCATTGTTCAGGTAGTTCTGGTGTGAACGACGGCCACGCGTGAAAGCTTTTGAAGCCATTGCAGAAAGTAATGTTGTAATATCAACTGCAGGAAGGGAACCATCAGGCCAAGTACGCACTTCACACATATTGAGAGATGGTAGTGCAGCAGTTGTGTGCGATGCACTAAGCTGCTAATTCAGTTAATTGTTTTTTTTATTCGAGGTGGCTTACTGAAGGTCTTTTGAACAGAAGTATTGGAACAAGGGAAAGACTTCTGCGTCAGTGTAGCAGTCAATAACCTAAATCTTGTCTCTGCAGGTAACATATGTACTGGTGAAGGCTCCACGAGATTCAATGGCTAAGAAATGTTGATAGAAGGTATGTTTCCAATATAAAGTGCTGGTATTGAGATAGAAGACTGACATCTCATACACATGACAAACCGGCATTCCAAGCTACTATGTCATTAAGCAAGTTGTTGCTTATTGGCGTATACAGTTGTATGACTGAAGGGCTTTGTAACCAAAATTTCGTCATTGTGCAGGTGACGAGTGTCCTTGTGAAGAACCGTTCGACGACAACTTTGAACAGGGGATGATTGAACATATGTTGCATATGAACGATGTTCAGCTAGCAGAGAGATCAGCACGCAATTGAGGTTATGTGATGATTTTGAGAAGTTGTACTTCAACTAACAATTATGTTATCAGGCCTACTTTAGACTCCTACTGTTCAAGCTTGGAATTTGCTTTAACAGATTCACAAAGACAACTTGGTTGAACCAGAATTGGTCATTTAAACCGGGTGCTTTTTACATATGAAGTAGGGACACAGTGAAAACTTGAAGGGTTTTTTGAATATTCAGTTTTCCCTTGCTGACGATTGCACTGGACATGAAATAAGTTGTTGAGGCAAATAGCCACCTGACACCAATATTCTACTTTTCTGATGCTAAAATTTGAATCATCAGTTCTAATCAGACAAGTTAATTAAATAAGGAGATTTTATTTCACCTGCCTCACTAACAATTATATTGATATATTGCTTTTTTTAAATAACATGTTTGGCTATGTTTAAATGAGTTGTAGTTTATTCTAAATAGATTTATTTTTACTCCTTCGTGCTTTTTATAGCTAGGTACAGTACCAAGAGACCGGTACAGAAATGGGAACGTAACGCAGCATGGTGTGTTGTCAGTTCACTTTGACCTTTTTGTTCGAGCTTTTAATATCAGAAATAGTCCACTTGTCTTAAATCTTCTTGAACAAAAGTTTGCTTCGATAATAAGTGCCTTTAATGCAGGAAAGGTAACTGTCTGAAATGTGCTTCTTTTTTTTAAGCAGTGCCTCCAGAAAGCATTCTTAAGCAGTTCGCCACGATTATATGCACGCATGCTGGGACACTGAGGGACGCCTGTGTACAGGCCACCCCGCCATTTCAACCAAGCCGGCAGAAGCCCCTGCTGTGCTTATCTTTATTACAGGATAAGCAAAAAATTCAAGTATTGATAGGGGTCGGCTGTATGCAACTGACAAAAATATTATAGCTGAATTTTCAACTCACCCCAAACATTGTGTGCCAAGACGGTTTTCTTTGTGTGATGAAGATCCGGCGTTAATGAGTGAAGTTATACCACAACGAGAATTTTATCATGTCTGTTTTTTAATACACCGAACAACTGTTAGAAATATTATAAAGAAGGCTGTCTGCATTCTCTCTCGAGTGCTTAGTGAAGCGATAATCTCAGAAGAACCAGCGCAAAAAAGAACAATGGACAAGAAAGAAGGAAGACGACACGGACAGAAACGTTGAACTTTCAACCTTATTTCGGGAAAAAATATCGCAACGTATTTCTAGTTTCCTGTCATAGGCAATGAAGCACAAGCAGAGCTGGACCATTTTTTTAGAGGACAATGAGTCTGAATCTAAATAAAGTGGCAACAGGCATACAACAACGTACAATGCTCTTTTCTATAAGGTATCATGGAAAGAAATAAATATGATGGTGAACGGACAACAAGGAACAGGCCATAAACCAAAGGTGATAAAAACATGGTCTTGAAAGATAAAAACGACCAAAGGTATAATAAGTATGGAGAGTTGAAAGGCTGAAAAGAAATACGGCAACAAGGTAAAAGGAATCATAATGATTAAGATTAAGTGATCCATATATATTCTCTAAAGGATGTGCTCAATGGTAATGAAAGTGCTAAGAAAGACTGCCACCGTCTGCAAGATGTTGAAGTAAGGAGCGTTACCTTTATTGAACATGCATAAAACGAAAATCTTTCTCCATCTAGCGGGGACAGTAAAGAACACCCTGAGCGGTTAGGAAAAGTAATATCACTTTTCCACCTAGCGGAGCGATCGACGCCTAGCGCAATCTACCAGACAAATTACAATGCACGTCTACCCATTGTCGACTTACACCCTTTGAAGATACGTCCCAAGCGAAATTTGCTCCGTCTGGGGGCCAAGGTGGGCATTGTTACGTTTCGCCTACGACGCGCGGTATAGCCGGCGCGGATGCAACGGACGCCGGAGCTTCGTTCAAAGTGGCGGTCATTTTGGGCCCGTTCAGTGCTGCCGTAACGCCTCCCGCCAAGCGCGTCCAGGCAGGTTTCAATGCCACGTGTCGTCGTGTGTGCGTGTGTGTGCGTGTGCATGTTGGTGCCCACGCTTGTCAAAGCGCGGCAGCCGGGGAGAGGAGCTCCCCAACTGGGAAGCGAGGAGGTCTGACCGGCGCCGGCCCGGCGGACGCGTCACTTCACGTCTCAACATGTCCGTGCGTCGCCGTCTCGTGCGACTCATCCCGAGCCGTTCCTTCTTGCCCTCGACTCCGAGGGTATAAAAGCAGCTGCCCCGGACGCCAAAGAGAGACTTCGATTTCTTCCTTCGAGTAACGTGGTCGCCCTGACCGGCTGCTCTTTTGCGATGCCAGAATAAACAAGTTGTTCTGTTGCCAGTCGACTCATCCTTTGCCGGGACCTTCGGATGTTTCCAGCTGTGCCCCAGGCCGCCAGGCCAACGCTACCCTTGGGGCTTGCAACCCATTTGCAAGAACTGGTTGCCAGCGGTGAGATCGCGACAACGGAGGCCAGCAGCGAAGATATGCGGTCAACTGTATGCTGAGCCGCACAACGACCATCCGGGAGCAGTGCATCGAGCCCTGTGTGATGACAGCTTTCCTGCAGCGGAACAACTGCGCTGAATTCTTGGCTGCGAGGTTTGGTGAGTGCGGGACTTTCTTCTTCTGAGTTTTGCCAGGCTTTTGTTAGTGTCAGAAACAGAGCTGGTAATTGTGGTTGTCGTTGCTGCCGGGTTAGTTTGCGGCAAGACAATAGTAGGCAGTAGAGAAAGCAGCATTCGGAGCAGCCATGGATTTGAAGTCGTTGCGCAAACCGAAATTGCTGGAGCTTGCAAGAGAGTTGGGTCTGGATGTCTCAGACAAACTCAGAAAACCAGAACTGCTAAGGGCTATTCTTGAGTTGGAGGCTGAGGATGACGAGCTGTCGGAATGCCTTGAGACCATTGGGGAGAGGGAGCAAAAAGAGAAAGACGAGCGCGAACGTAAAGAACAAAAAGAAAAAGAGAAAGACGAGCGCGAACGTAAAGAGCAAAAAGAGGAGCGCGAACGTAAAGAGCGAAAAGAGAAAGACGAGCGCGAACGTAAAGAACAAAAAGATAAAGAGAAAGAAGAGCGCAACCGTCAACACGCTTTGGAAATGAAGCGTCTCGAGGTAGAGATGGAACGCGCTCGTAATGGAAGTCAGGCACACGGTGCAGGAGAACGGGTATTGTTCAAAATGACTGACCTGATGCGGCCGTTTAAGCTTGGAGAGGACATTGGTTTGTTCCTGGTTAACTTTGAGCGAACGTGCGAGAAGCAGGGGTTCTCTCGGGAAACGTGGCCACAGCGCTTGCTCACTTTGTTACCCGGCGAGGCGGCCGACGTAGTCGCTCGCTTGAAGAGAGAGGAGGCAGAGGATTTCGACCAAGTGAAATCGAGTCTGCTAAAAAAGTACAGGCTGTCAGCGGAGGCGTTCCGTCGGAAGTTTCGGGAAAATGAAAAAGGCAGAAGTGAGTCATATACAGAGTTTGACTACTGGCTTATGTCAAACATGCAGGAGTGGCTCAAAGAAGAGAAAGCGTTTGGTGACCACGAGAAAATTCTGCAGTGTTTCGGGCTAGAACAGTTTTATAGCCGGTTACCTGAGAACGTGCGGTACTGGGTCTTGGATAGGCCAGACGTTAGTACAGTGGCTAAAGCCGCCGAGCTAGCCGAGGAGTTTGTGACGAGTCGGGCTCGCGGAGCTAAGGACGGTCAAAAGGGTGAATTTGGCTCCACGTCTGAGAGGCCGAAGTTCACACCCATGAGAGCAAGGGGGGACACACGCAGTGCGGATGCGAGTGAAAGCAGTCCGACCGAACGTAAGGAGACGGCGACAGCCGAAGCCGAACGCAGAAAGAGGTTCGAGAGGAGGCAAGCGCGCGTTTGTTATACGTGCCAGAAGCCGGGTCACTTTTCGGCGCAGTGTCCAGAAACAAAAAGAGAAGTCGTGTGTTTGTCATTATGTAGCACTGACGAGAACATGAAGCTTCTCGAGCCTTACATGCGAGACTTCCTCGTGAATGGGAAAGAGTGCCGAGTGCTTCGTGATTCCGCAGCTACAATGGATGTAGTTCACCCCTCTTACGTAGAACCCGATATGTTCACGGGCGAGTGCGCATGGATCAAGCAAGCCGTAGAAGCTCATAGCGTGTGTCTGCCCGTAGCAAAAGTGCTTATTGAAGGACCTTTCGGAGCACTTGAGACGGAGGCCGTAGTGTCATCTATGCTGCCCCCCCCCCCCCCCCAGTACCCGTACCTATTTTTGAACAGGTACGATCACCTCCTGCGCGAGAAGGGGCTTTTGTTTGGTGAGGCTAGCGTTCAGGCCTTAACCAGATCGAGAGTTCGGGAGCTCGCTGCAAAGGCGGTAGTTGCGGGTCCGACGTTGTCGAACAATGAGAAAGGGTCGGAGGCGCAGCAAGCTGGTATTCAGAGCACGTCCGAACTGAATAAAATTGAGCCTGTAGCGTTGAAGGCACCAGGTACTGAAGAGGAAATGCCCGACACGGGAAAGTTAGAAGAGCTTCCGGTCGAGCTTCCGGGAATAGGCTCAGTGACGAACAGGGAAGCCACTGATCAGGTCATTAGTGACTTAATCATTAAAGCACCGCTGTCGGCTGAGCAGAAAACCGAACTACACCAACTCTTAAAAGAGTTTCAAGGTCAGTTCTCTGAGAGGCCTGGTAGGACTTCTGTCCTTACTCATGATATAGAACTTACCTCCCCAGAGCCAGTACGATCCAAGGCGTAGCGGGTGTCACCCCGCCAGCGCGATATTATGGAGGCTGAGGTAAAGAAAATGCTACAGCTCGGTGTTATTGAGGCGGGTGAGAGTGATTATACCTCCCCTTTGATTTTAGTTGAGGTACCGGGCAAGGAACCTCGTCCTTGCGTCGACTTCCGCAGGCTTAATTCCATCACTAAGGATCAAATTTATCCGATCCCTAACATCGAGGAGCGCCTTGAGAAAGTTAGTAGCGCTCAGTTTATTTCCACCCTAGATCTTGTCAGGGGTTATTGGCAGGTTCCACACACAGACGAGGCTAGTAGGTATGCGGCGGTCATTTCACCAACGGGAACATTCCGTCCTAAAGTTTTGAGTTTTGGTTTGAAGAACGCGCCATACTGCTTTCAAGCCTCATGGACAAAGTGTTGCGGGGACAGGAAGAATTCGCTTTACCGTATTTAGACGACGTAGCGATATTCTCCGCATCCTGGCCTGAGCATATGGCACACTTGCGGGCAGTGCTAACCCGCCTGCGCGAAGCTGGCTTGACAGTCAAGGCTCCCAAGTGCCAATTAGCACAGGCCGAGGTTGTCTACCTTGGTCACGTTATTGGACAGGGTCGTCGCCGCCCCTCTGAAATAAAGGTGGCCGCTGTGCGAGACTTCCCGCAACCGCGCACGAAGACCGATATTCGGTCGTTCTTAGGTGTCGCCGGCTACTATCAGAGGTACATCCCCAGGTACTCCGATATCGCGGCTCCCCTGACGGATGCTCTAAGAAAAACAGAGCCCCAAACAGTCGTCTGGGGCGAGACAAAGGAAAGAGCTTTTAGCTCCCTAAAGAGCGCCCTAACAAGCCAGCCTGTGCTACGATCGCCAGACTACACAAAAGGGTTCGTTGTTCAGTGCGATGCTAGTGAGCGAGGCATGGGCGTTGTACTGTGCCAATGGGAAATGGAGAAGTGGAACACCCCGTCCTGTATGCTAGTCGTAAGCTGACCTGTCGTGAGCAGGCGTACAGCGCCATCAAGAAAGAGTGTGCGTGTCTCGTGTGGGCCGTTCAGAAATTGTCATGCTACCTAGCCGGCTCGAGGTTTATCATTGAGACGGATCACTGCCCTCTCCAATGGTTGCAGACCATCTCTCCCAAAAATGGCCGCCTCCTGCGCTGGAGCCTCGCTTTGCAACAATATTCCTTTGAGGTGCGTTACAAAAAGGGGAGTCTCAACGGTAACGCCGAAGGCTTAAGTCGAGGCCCCTAACGTGGGAATCCGCCTCAAAGTTGTTTGTTACTGATGTTTTCTTCCTGAGGCAGGATTTTTAACATATTGCTTTTGTTTAGTGTTTCAAAGTGATTATGTGCTTTCTAGTGCAATTTTCCAATTTGTGGACGCGTTCTGAGTGCTGCTTGACTACTGTAAGGAACTAGGCAGTAGTATAAAAGGGGAAAGAGCCTGGCAGAGCTTAGTGAGGGTTGTCTCGTGCTTGCTGACTGAGCGGTTGCGTTTCGGCGTAGTTCTAACGCTTGCTGGGAACGAGCACAAAAATGGCAACTCTCCCGAAGTCACTTTGCAGTGTCCTGTGTGATCCTGAACCTGAGAACGAGGCGTTCTCTGTGCGCCGCGCTCAAGCAACGTCGAGGGACGACAGGTTTCGATTACGAGCATCATCGAGCGACATCCCTCCGGACAGCGGATGCAGTCCCCTGACCATCGGGATCTCCTTCTCCCGGCGGGGCGGTCTGTTACGTTTCGCCTACGACGCGCGGTATAGCCGGCGCGGATGCAACGGACGCCGGGGCTTCGTTCAAAGTGGCGGTCATTTTGGGCCCGTTCAGTGCTGCCGTAACGCCTCCCGCCAAGCGCGTCCAGGCAGGTTTCAATGCCACGTGTCGTCGTGTGTGCGTGTGTGTGTGTGTGTGTGTGCATGTTGGTGCCCACGCTTGTCAAAGCGCGGCAGCCGGGGAGAGGAGCTCCCCAACTGGGAGGCGAGGAGGTCTGACCGGCGCCGGCCCGGTGGACGTGTCACTTCACGTCTCAACATGTCCGTGCGTCGCCGTCTCGTGCGACTCATCCCGAGCCGTTCCTTCTTGCCCTCGACTCCGAGGGTATAAAAGCAGCTGCCCCGGACGCCAAAGAGAGACTTCGATTTCTTCCTTCGAGTAACGTGGTCGCCTTGACCGGCTGCTCTTTTGCGATGCCAGAATAAACAAGTTGTTCTGTTGCCAGTCGACTCATCCTTTGCCGGGACCTTCGGATGTTTCCAGCTGTGCCCCAGGCCGCCAGGCCAACGCTATCCTTGGGGCTTGCAACCCATTTGCAACAGCATAGAATTTTGCTTGCGGTGCGATATGGCAACGCATCAATTAGTAACTGCTTGTATACGATGTTTACCTATTATTTATTGCGGTTTTATTTCTATGCCACAAGCCATAGGGTTTTATTTGCCTCCCAGATTCAGTTCACAGCTGGCTCCGGATCGTGGCCTCTTGTTGTCGGAGAGTATATAGCGGAACAAATGTATACATACATATCGTTCGGGTTATGGGACAGGCCGCCTGTCTTCGCAGAAGTAACGCACCAGCCTGAAGCGCAGCGGACCCCTGGACCCCGCCACCCCGCCCCCAGCAGCAGGCGCCGCCACCCTGCAGGATCATCGCCCCGGCGCCGTGCCTCAGTCAAGCTGGCCGGGGATACCTCGGATCCTGGTGGCAGTGCTGCCCGCGGGCCCTCAACCCCTTCCAGGGTCCCACCTGCTGTCCTCGCTCCCCGACCCGGCTCCAGCATGGCATCGAATGGTCCCCTCCCGGAGGACCTACGTTCCGTGCGCCTCCTCCGAAGGCGCACTGTTTCAACTTCTCTTCGAGAAAAGTGAAGCCTCAGCTGACGACATCATCGACAGCCTCGAGGCGGTCGTTAGCCCTAAGGGGCTGGAGACATTACAGCACTAGGGCGGCTTCAATATTCGAATCCACGTAGCCTTGGCTGCTGTGGCAGAGAAGCTGTTAGCGGAGGATGCCTTCGTTGTGTATGGCGCTTCCGTACCCGTCACCTGCGTGGGCGCTGCTGCCGTCATCATCACCGTGTTTCGGCTGCCCCCTACGTAGGCGACGCTTCGGTGACCTCAGCGCTGAGCCCTTACGGCGAGGTGCTCTAGGTTACCCCACCATCCCTGAAAAGCCGCCGGCGCGTCGACAACGCGCAGCGGCTGGTGCGCATGGAAATGCGAAACGCGGTGCCCAATTTTGTCACCGGACTGGGCTTCCCGGATGTCCGATTACCGCTGGGTGCGTAAGGTTTCCACAGGCTGCGCGCAGGCGGCCCACGTTGGTGCAACGTACCGCACGCTGCGCTGCTCGCGCTGCGAGGCCTTCGGCCACGAGACAATGGGGTGTCAAGCGGCATGCAGACGATGCGGGGGACCACGCGTGGCGGCTGATTGGCTGCGGCTGCGTTCATATGCGGATGCGGCTGCCACAAGGAAGCCGGAGACGTCCGAGCCACCCAAACCACCTGCAGCCCCAGTCAAGCACCGCCGGGCCGACAACCCACACAGGAGGAGCAGGTCGTGAAGCCCCCGGTCGACACCCCCCGAGAGGACCTGGCCGAGAACCGCCGGGCCGACTGATCCCGGGCGGACCAGGCCGGAATACCTGCTGCAGGCAGCCTCACCAACGTGGCCTCTGACGCGCTGCCGTAGAGCTCCTCGGAGGTCTTCGCCTTCGGTGCCTCCACGTCCCGGCCGTCTCCCACACAACGGTAGCCTTCTAACCCGATCCACTACCACCCTTTGGATCGGCGGTCGAGGCGAGTCAGGACTATGAGTTCACCTCATCCCTGACGGAGGACGGTGGGCGTACCTGGTGGCGAAATTGGCTCCGTGCTGCGGCTGACGGGGATCCTGACCTGCGCGCAGTGCAAGGCCCTCACCCCTTCGGACTACCACGGCCTGACCCGCCGTGCGCCCCTCTGCCGGGAGGACGACGAGCAACCTGTCAGCACCTCAGCGACGCTACAGAGGCGGTGCCCGGTGCAGCGCATCACCAGGAATCGGTGAGCCAGCCGCTAGACTGGTGACCGCAGTCCGGCGAAGAAATGGACATAGGCAGACTCGCGAAGAAGAACGCGCGGTAGGAGTCAAAGGACAGCTGAGACGGCAATGCCCGTACTCAGGCTAAAAAGTCGGCCCGAAGCCGCACTCATGGAGGCAAAACTTCAGTATGTAACTGTCATGTCGATGTCCCGTCTTTCCATCATGGCGTTAGTGCATCGCCTCAGCCTGAATGTTCAGGGATTCAGCTCACTGGACAAGCAGAGAGGTGATGCGGTTCTCTCGAGCACAGAGCGTTGACATCCTGTTCCTATTGGCAACGAATTTATGCTGCACCGTAAAAAATAAAAAAAGTGTTTTCAGCTGTCTATAATTCCCACTCTTGCACCGGCCCAGTAAGGAGTCTTGGTTTTTTCATACACCTTTCACGAGGGGTGTTTCACGAATGAACCAGCCCAAAAATTACAAGTGATCGAAATGAGTTGGGGCGACTGGCACGCTATTACAGCCGAGCCATTGGCGTTTTAGCGCTTCTAACACCCCTACACCCCTCCGAAGAATGCATGCAATGGGTTCATAAATTGTTTCCACTTATATTGCTTTCAATTGCTTTCTTAAGTGTTCCTTGAATTTACAATTATAATGCTTACATAATGTAATATACCTGTATTACTGGAGCTCTTTATAGCAATAGACAGGCTGTGCAACAACAAAACACATTTATTGATTCGCAAATCACAATACTGTAGAAATGTGGAAAATTTTTATTGTCAGAACAGACATCCACAAACAAAGCGGAAGAACATTCGGCAATGAATTATTTACTGACATCTAAGGAGCGACTGCACCACGCCTGCTCTATTGGTGTTATCGTGCTGCAAAAATGAGATTCAATTGCAGTTACATCTATCTCCTAATTTTTTCAGAGGAAACAATAAAAATTCTTGCCTGTGCATCATTATAAACCAGCCTCAGGAAGGCTTGACAGTGTGGCAGTTGTAGAGTGAACCGCAGTGGTGAGCCTGCCGAGTAGTTATCCTCCCTCGACCAACAGGTCCTCAGCCACATCAAGATTTCCTTTGCAGAACGGCATGCATGGTGCGAGTCGGCATTTACCACATAAACAGTACAACATTTCATATCAGTTTACATTGCTCAATGATTCTTATAAAATGCCAACGTACTTCTCATTGTTCATCTAAGATATCATGCATGCAAACGCTAATGAACAGAATAAAATCTGCCCATATGGCGAGCAAGCGCCAGCTGTTATTCCTTAAACCAATCAAAGAAGGCCACTGTGGTTCCAGAAAAAATTGCTCTAAACGGCATTATAAAAGCAATGGTTGAGCCAGAAAGCTATCTATTAGGAAATGGAGGGACGGTGGTCAGGCGATGCAGTTAATTCCGCATTAATTGCTACAAGCTAGTGCAAACCACTTGCCTTGCTGAGAGTGAACTTACTATAAAAGGCCCCAAACAATAAGACAACAGACGAAAAATATAGAGCACTTCATAATGCTTTGCAATCAAACGAACGACAAGTCAGGTGTAACATCCACTGTGACATAAGAAAATATAGTATCTGTGTCAAAGTCAGCGATGCAACCCCTCCCATGACAATGGTCAGCTTCAACTCAACACAAACTATGCATTGAAGAATATATGAAGTATGTGACATCTTGAAAGGCAGGCATCATACTAAGTTAACTTATCTTGCGTGTCTGCAGCCACTAAACTCAAACGCCCTTAAGAAAAATTTGCACGAGGTCACTAAACTACTTCACAGAAAGCCGCCGGGCCATAATTCTTTGCAAAACCGCGCAGGGTAACAGGACACCGACAAGATGACACATATACAGCGCTGAATAACTGAGGAATTTAACTTTGCTCGCAATAAACGCAGGAAGCGTCATCCAAAATACCGACAATGAAGGTCATGGAGTCATCATTTTGTGACAACTCGTGATTATTTATATAGATATAATCGCGTATTATATCCGTTGCTGGATTATATATCCATTCAATTTCTTTTTTCATTAACATTAAGAATGATGTGCTTAAGCAGGTTGAAGAATTCGTATATTAGATGTACATCGCATATATCTCGCGCACGAGTTATTAATTATATTTCCTAAGAATTTTACAACGTCGAAAGCACGGAATGCCTTCACTGTACAACACGTGCCTTGCTTGCCTGCTGCCATATCCTGTCTGTGTAGGCAAAATTCTCATTAGACGAATGTGGACACGCCAGCCTTTTTTCCCAACATATGATGTTCTGCATGACCAAGGAGTTTTGTAAACCAAGTCACTGTCGCCTGCTGTGAATTTGTCTCTGCTTCGTGTTACACCGGGTGGTCTTTGAAGAACCTTTGCTGGGCGCGTTGAATACTAAGTTCAGAGCAGCCCACCCAACCACTTTCTTTAGTGCGTGCCTGACACAGTGCACATAAGGCATGACTGCTAACTTCCATTCTTCTTTTTGAAGCCTCGTTGGGGTAGATCGGCAAATTTCTTTCATTACCTTCAATCCAAGGCTGCAGATGAGGTCATCTGGGAAACTAGCTTCACATAACGATATAAGTCGAGCCTCGACATTTTCCTGCTGACGGACAATACACAATCTGATTATGGCATATTTCAGAGCGTCAGTAGGCAGAGCATTTTTTCTACTGCGGAAGATAACACAAGCACATATGGGCCTCTCCGATGTACAGTCATAGATAAACTGAAACTGTACCTCCACTGGCATATCTTTGGTCAGCTCAAAGTTGGGAGAAACTTCGAAGTTCTTAAAAAATGTCAACAATGTCCTGGTGTTACCCTTGGTTAACTTGTTTATTAATAGGAAGTTGAACGCAAATCAGAAGGTCGTTATTATATTCTTGCCACGAAAAGCTTCTATTAGTTGGCGATCTTGACAGGCAGGTCAGCAGAGTGTCATTGAGAATTGTTGCAACGCAGGAAACTGTGCATACTCCTAGCCACTGATTGTACAGATCATCATTAAACTTTACACAGGTATAACGCAAATAGGTGGTTAACAATTCTAGGAATTCAGCGGCATTGGTTCTGGAATCGTACTGCTGACATGGAATCAACGCCTTCTCTTACGATCTCAAACAAGTCGGTATGTGGGAGCGTGTAATGCAACTCATTGATTACAATGAAGTAGACATTTCTGGACAACTTTTCAAGAGGAATGCAGACATTTCTTACTTCTCTACCAGGAAATATCTTGTACGGTGAGCAAGGAGAGCAATTCTTGCAGACACCACCTGAATGGTCGCTGCCTCGATCCTTATTCAGATACAATTACACTAAAAGGCCAATTATCCTTGTGCGTTTGTGCCGTAAAGAGGGCATAGACCCTCACCCTTCTTCACAACCAGCCCTAATTTCGTGAAGTTGTTAGCTTCACACAGGTTTTTGGGCTTCGTTCTTCAATGTTTGTCACTTGACCTTCTTTTGCATCTTGTAGAATTTCTTTCAATGGCTTCTCTTGTTTTCACAGAAAGATGCTGAAATTAGTATGCAAGATTCCCAGCAAAGGTGCTTCAAAGACAGCCCCGTGTAAGTCGAAGCACAGAGAAAAATTCACAGTATGCGACAGTGGCTTAGTGTACAAGATCCCTCTGCCATGAGGAGTGTCATATCTTTGGAAATAAGGTCGGTGTGTCAACATAGATCTACTGGAACATGTCAACAACACAGACGGGACATGACAGCATGGTAGGAAGGCACTTTTCAGATTATGAGTGCATTCCACAATTTTGAGAATGCAAAACTCTAAGGAAATATAATCAATAGCTCATGCGCAAGATATACCAGACGTACATCATATATAAGAATTGTTCAACCTGAGTAAGCACATCGTCAGTAAAGACGCGGGTTCGATCCCGGCCGCAGCGTTCGAGTTTTGATGGAGGCAAAATTGTAGATCATAGAATGTTGTGGCTAAGTACTACACCAGGGTGGTCAAATCCTGCTCTGGTGAGAGAGTGCGTTGTCGGTTCTGGTCACCGAGATCAGGCCGCACGCCAGGCCTGGCTGTGCAATTCCATCGACACGCGGATTTTTTTTTTTGAAACCCGGTGGAGAATTGCGCGGCACCAGGATTCGAACCCCGGTCCTCTTGCTCGCGAGGCGGATGATCTACCTCTACGCCATCGCTGCTAATGCTATAGGCATTACAGAGGAAAGGAAGGGAGGCAGAACCCAGCAAAAGTAAAAATAACATGCAGACACAATGCAAAACATGTTAGGAATTTACCTTATTTTACACCTTGCTTGTAATGCAAAAGACAACACAGATCTTGTCAAGCCGGACAGGCCGCCATTGAATCTGAACCTGGCAACGTTTAACGCTAGAACTTTATCTAGTGAGGCTAGCCTAGCATTGCTGTTCGAGGAACTAGCGGAAATTAAATGGGATGTGATAGGGCTTAGCGAAGTTAGGAGGACAGGTGAGGCGTATACAGTACTGAAGGACGGACACATACTGTGCTATCGCGGGTTAGATGATAGATGAGAACTAGGTGTGGGATTCTTCATTAATAAGGATATAGCTGGCAACGTAGAGGAGTTCTACAGTATTAACGAGAGGGTAGCAGCTATAGTAATTAGGTTGAATAGGAGGTACAAGCTGAAAGTGGTGCCGGCCTACGCACCCACATCCATCCATGATGACCAGACCGTTGAAAGTTTATATGAGGACGTTGAATCGGCAATGAATGAAGTAAAATCACAGTACACTCTACTGATGTGCGACTTCAATGCGAAGGTGGGCAAGAAGCAGGCTGATGACCACGCGGTAGATGACTATGGGAGAGACTCTAGAAATAGCAGGGGAGAGTTAATAGTCGAATTCGCGGATAGAAATAATTTACGGATCATGAATACCTTCTTCCGCAAACGTGAAAACTGGAAGTGGACCTAGAAGAGCCCCAATGGCGAAACTAAAAATGAAATCGACTTCATACTATGCGATAAACCTGGCATCGGTCAGGATGTGGCCGTCCTCGGGAAGGTGCGTTGTAGCGACCACAGAATGGTAAAGTCTCGAATTAGCTTAGACTTGAAGAGGGAACGAAAGAAACTAGTGAAGAGGGAGACCATTAACGAGTTAGCCGTAAGAGGGAAAGCACAGGAGTTTAGGATAGCGCTGTAAAACACATATTCGGCTTTAACTGAGGAAGACGATCTTGATGTTCATACAATGCACGATAATCTGACATCAATAATTACGGAGTGCGCAGTATAAGTAGGCGGTAGGACAGTTCGACAGGATACCGGAAAGCTATCTCAGGTGACGAAAGGTCTGATTAAGAAGCGGCAATGCATGAGGGCGTCTAAACCTACCGACAGAATAGAACTAAAAGAGCTATCAAAGTTAATAAATAAGCGCAAGGTAGCCGACATAAGGAAGTTTAATATGGAGAGAATAGAGCATGCTCTAAAGAACGGAGATAACCTAAAAGCAGTGAAGAGGAAACTAGGCATAGGTAAAAACGAGATGTAAGCATTCAGAGACAAGCAGGACAATGTCATTAGCAATATGGACAAGATAGTTAACGTAGCCGAAGAGTTCTGCGCAGACCTGTACAGTAGCCTATGTAATCGGAGCGTTAATGAGAAAGACAGCGGTGCACAGCAATGCGTCATCTCGCCAGTAACGAAAGATGAAGTAAAGAAAGCCTTAGAAGCAATGAAAAGGGGAAAAGCAGCTGGGGAGGATCAGGTAACAGCAGATCTGTTGAAGGATGGAGAGGACATCCTGCTAGAAAAACTAGCCACCCTGTATACGCAATGACCTTTGACCTCGACTGTAACAGAAGCTTGGAAGAATGCACACAATGTCTTAATTCATAAGAAGGGAGACGCCAAGAACTTGAAAAATTACAGGCTGATCAGCTTACTATCCGTTGCCTACAAAGTATTTTCTAAGGTCATCGCTAATAGAGTCAAGGTAACATTAGACTTTAATCAACCAAATGATCAGGCAGGCTTTCGTAAATGACATTCCACAACAGATCATATTCACACTATCAATCAGGTGATAGAGAATTGCGCAGAATATAAGCAACCCCTATATATAGCTTTCATTGATTACGAGAATACATTCGCCTCAGTGGAAACCTCAGCAGTCATACAGGCATTGCGTAATCAGGGGGTTGAAGTGCCTTATATCAAAATACTAGAAGATATATATATATATATATCAACTGCACAGCTACTATAGTCCTCCATAAAGTCAGCAATAAAATTCCAGTAAGGAAGGGCGTCATGCAAGGAGACACGACCCCGCCGAGGCTGTTCCCCGCATGTTTACGGGAGGTATTCTGAGGTCTGAATTGGGAACAGTTGGGAATAAGAATAAATGGAGAATACCTAAATAATGTGCGATTCGCTGATGACATTGCCTTGCTGAGTCAGTCAGGAGGTGAACTGCAAATAATGATCAATAAGTTAGACAGGCAGAGCAGAATGATGAGTCTAAAAATTAACATGCAGAAAACCAAGGTAATGTTCAACAGCCTAGAAAGGGGACAACAATTAACAATTGGCAGCGAGAGCTTGGAAGTTGTGACGGAATATGTCTACTTAGTGCAGGTAGTGACAGCTGATATGGACATGAGAGGGAGATAACTAGAAGGATAGAAATGGGGTGGAGCGCATATGGAAAGTTCTCGGAGATCATGAGTAGCTGTTTACCAATTTCTCTCAAGAGAAAAGTGTACAACAGCTTTATCTTACCGGTACTCACCTACGGGGCAGAAACGTGGAGGCTAACGAAGAAGGTTCAGCTTAAGTTAAGGACAATGCAGCGAGCCATGGAAAGAAAAATGATAGGTGTAACGTTAGGAGACCGTAAGCGGGCAGAGTGGGTGAGGGAAGAAACACGGGTTAATGACATCCTAGTCGAAATCAAGAGAAGGAAATGGGCTTGGGCAGGGCGTGTAATGCGAAGGCAAGATAACCGCTGGTCCTTAAGAGTAACGGATTGGATTCCAGGAGAAAGTAAGCGTAGCAGAGGGCGGCAGAACGTTAGGTGGGCGGATGAGATTAAGAAGTTTGTAGGCAAAGGGTGGATGCAGCTGGCAAAGGACAGAGTTAATTGGAGAGACATGGGAGAGGCCTTTGCCCTGCAGTGGGTGTAGTAAGGCTGATGATGATGATGAAATTGTAGAGGCGCGTGTACAGTGCGCAGTCTGTGGACGTTAAAGAACCCCCGGTGATCTAAATTTCTGGAACCCTCCACAATGGCGTGCCTGATAGCCTGAGTTGCTTTGGGACGTTAAACCCCCATAAACCACAATCCAGTGACTTTGACGAGAGATTAAATTGACTATCTTGATAAATAACCACAACAGATGTGAAAAAACAACTATTCCATGAGTTTTCTCCTCTGCATTTTGGATGACGCTTCGTTTTTTTATTTTGAGCAAATCAATAAATTCCTCACCTGTTAGTCAGCAGTGTATCTGTGTCATGCCTGTGTTCTGTTACCCAGCGTGCGGTTTTACCAAGACTAAAATGCTGTCACATATTCTTATGAGACGAAGTTTAGATCTGAAAAACGATCACAACGGGTTCCAAGCAGATGTTTCATTTCTGCACCCACTCTCGAAGAAATACATACACATAAACGTGTGAATTTGGAGTTCACAAATACTATCTGTAGCATCACAATGTTCACAACAAAAAAGTCAGGCAAATTTTTTTACTCCAGGAGTTCTGGTTCCCTTTATTTAAGGCATACTTGCAGCATGTTGTGAGAGAAAGTACAAACTAGATAAATAGAATAAATCATTTCGCAAACATTGCTACTGTAAAATGGTGTTAACAAATGGCCAAATTTATCTTTAGGACAGGCCTGCATTTCATTTGCCATCACATATGAAACATGAAAATACCAAGCAGCAAGATGAATAAATAAAATTTTCTCGAAAATTTAGCAAAGGTAGATACAGTCATACCACTCCACTGGTCCAGCTGAGTACACTGCTCAGGAGCAGCAGTATCCATAAGGGTCGAATGCCTGCATTAAAAGTTCGTTACAAAGCAATACAAATTTGCACACAAGAGGCAAAGTAAACGGCATGGTATGGAACCATTACAATTGTGGAAGCAGAAAAAATTGCATTCTACCTACACTCCATTATTAATAGAGCTACAAAAATATCATAAAGGCTCCTTCAAACCAGCACACAGTTGGCATTTATATGTCATTGGGTCATTCCACGCGAACTGATTCAGACTTAGTACTCAACCATCTTCGATTTCTTAAAAAAATAATGCCTTATTGAAGTATTATGACAAACATTAGCCCAGCTTCTTTTTGGCAGAATAATGTTTTTTGTTTCGTCACCGCCATCTCACATTTTGAACTGGTAGCCAAACCTAGCCTTGCAAAAATTTGTAAAAAAAACTTTCTTACGCAGGACTATGAAACTTTTTTGTATGAATAAAAAAGTATTGGACTTCCATATGCAGTAAATTGAACTTATTTTGTTTCAAACAAAACATGGAAGAAGGTACCAAATATGAAAATTTTAAATGGTATATCAAATTTTATGCTCTCGCAGGAGTTATTCCAAACATTTTTCTAAGCAGTCCAGAAAGTAAAGAAGGCGATAAAAAAGTTTCACAGAGCAAAAAGTGTGAGGCATGTCAGCAAAAGAATTCGACAGTTGGGAAAATTTGCTTTTTGAGACAATCAGCAGTTTATTCCATAATAAGGTGATCTTAATTAAATTATGAACGTTAGGAAGTTGCACAATTCCATTTAATGGCATTTATTTCTAGAAGTTTAATCAGAGCATTTGTGCTTTAAGTGAGAAAAGAATCTTGCAAGTTGAGTGCGCTGGAGTGCGTCGGATGGGCAGATTTCCACTATTATTACAACCTTTCTGGAAGCTGACGTTCCAAGGTTTGTCAGGATTGAAGGCATGCTCATGCCCTGCTGGTTGTTCAAAAAGAGATATGAAGTCTGTTTCAGGTGTGGAGAACTTGGTCATCGCTCCGATGTGTGCGACAGCGAAAACCTAAAGTGTCGTGGCTGTGCGGTGGTGTCGCCGCCCGAAGATCATCAGTGCGTTCCCAGGTGTCGCCTTTGTGAAAAAGGCCATCGGACGGGTGACAAGCATTGCAAGGAACTCTTCCGTACGACATACATAATCAAGAAGAAGCAGTGGGAAGCAAAGTTAGCTGCCGAGGAGGAGGCCTAAAAGCCCCAGCAAGTCCGTTTCAGTAGTAGAGATGGCCGCAGTGCGTCCCACGAGCGACCCTCGAGCCATCCGAGGTACCGTTCCACTTCGCTTCCTCGCCTGCAGCTGCCTTCGTCCAAGACGACAACGGAGGGCTCTCGATTGCAGCAGCAGCAGCAGCAGCAGCAGCAGCAGCAGCAGCAGCAGCAGCAGCAGCAGCAGCAGCAGCAGCAGCAGCAGCAGCAGCAGCAGCAGCAGCAGCAGCAGCAGCAGCAGCAGCAGCAGCAGCAGCAGCAGCAGCAGCAGCAGCAGCAGCAGCAGCAGCAGCAGCAGCAGCAGCAGCAGCAGCAGCAGCAGCAGCAGCAGCAGCAGCAGCAGCAGCAGCAGCAGCAGCAGCAGCAGCAGCAGCAGCAGCAGCAGCAGCAGCAGCAGCAGCAGCAGCAGCAGCAGCAGCAGCAGCAGCAGCAGCAGCAGCAGCAGCAGCAGCAGCAGCAGCAGCAGCAGCAGCAGCAGCAGCAGCAGCAGCAGCAGCAGCAGCAGCAGCAGCAGCAGCAGCAGCAGCAGCAGCAGCAGCAGCAGCAGCAGCAGCAGCAGCAGCAGCAGCAGCAGCAGCAGCAGCAGCAGCAGCAGCAGCAGCAGCAGCAGCAGCAGCAGCAGCAGCAGCAGCAGCAGCAGCAGCAGCAGCAGCAGCAGCAGCAGCAGCAGCAGCAGCAGCAGCAGCAGCAGCAGCAGCAGCAGCAGCAGCAGCAGCAGCAGCAGCAGCAGCAGCAGCAGCAGCAGCAGCAGCAGCAGCAGCAGCAGCAGCAGCAGCAGCAGCAGCAGCAGCAGCAGCAGCAGCAGCAGCAGCAGCAGCAGCAGCAGCAGCAGCAGCAGCAGCAGCAGCAGCAGCAGCAGCAGCAGCAGCAGCAGCAGCAGCAGCAGCAGCAGCAGCAGCAGCAGCAGCAGCAGCAGCAGCAGCAGCAGCAGCAGCAGCAGCAGCAGCAGCAGCAGCAGCAGCAGCAGCAGCAGCAGCAGCAGCAGCAGCAGCAGCAGCAGCAGCAGCAGCAGCAGCAGCAGCAGCAGCAGCAGCAGCAGCAGCAGCAGCAGCAGCAGCAGCAGCAGCAGCAGCAGCAGCAGCAGCAGCAGCAGCAGCAGCAGCAGCAGCAGCAGCAGCAGCAGCAGCAGCAGCAGCAGCAGCAGCAGCAGCAGCAGCAGCAGCAGCAGCAGCAGCAGCAGCAGCAGCAGCAGCAGCAGCAGCAGCAGCAGCAGCAGCAGCAGCAGCAGCAGCAGCAGCAGCAGCAGCAGCAGCAGCAGCAGCAGCAGCAGCAGCAGCAGCAGCAGCAGCAGCAGCAGCAGCAGCAGCAGCAGCAGCAGCAGCAGCAGCAGCAGCAGCAGCAGCAGCAGCAGCAGCAGCAGCAGCAGCAGCAGCAGCAGCAGCAGCAGCAGCAGCAGCAGCAGCAGCAGCAGCAGCAGCAGCAGCAGCAGCAGCAGCAGCAGCAGCAGCAGCAGCAGCAGCAGCAGCAGCAGCAGCAGCAGCAGCAGCAGCAGCAGCAGCAGCAGCAGCAGCAGCAGCAGCAGCAGCAGCAGCAGCAGCAGCAGCAGCAGCAGCAGCAGCAGCAGCAGCAGCAGCAGCAGCAGCAGCAGCAGCAGCAGCAGCAGCAGCAGCAGCAGCAGCAGCAGCAGCAGCAGCAGCAGCAGCAGCAGCAGCAGCAGCAGCAGCAGCAGCAGCAGCAGCAGCAGCAGCAGCAGCAGCAGCAGCAGCAGCAGCAGCAGCAGCAGCAGCAGCAGCAGCAGCAGCAGCAGCAGCAGCAGCAGCAGCAGCAGCAGCAGCAGCAGCAGCAGCAGCAGCAGCAGCAGCAGCAGCAGCAGCAGCAGCAGCAGCAGCAGCAGCAGCAGCAGCAGCAGCAGCAGCAGCAGCAGCAGCAGCAGCAGCAGCAGCAGCAGCAGCAGCAGCAGCAGCAGCAGCAGCAGCAGCAGCAGCAGCAGCAGCAGCAGCAGCAGCAGCAGCAGCAGCAGCAGCAGCAGCAGCAGCAGCAGCAGCAGCAGCAGCAGCAGCAGCAGCAGCAGCAGCAGCAGCAGCAGCAGCAGCAGCAGCAGCAGCAGCAGCAGCAGCAGCAGCAGCAGCAGCAGCAGCAGCAGCAGCAGCAGCAGCAGCAGCAGCAGCAGCAGCAGCAGCAGCAGCAGCAGCAGCAGCAGCAGCAGCAGCAGCAGCAGCAGCAGCAGCAGCAGCAGCAGCAGCAGCAGCAGCAGCAGCAGCAGCAGCAGCAGCAGCAGCAGCAGCAGCAGCAGCAGCAGCAGCAGCAGCAGCAGCAGCAGCAGCAGCAGCAGCAGCAGCAGCAGCAGCAGCAGCAGCAGCAGCAGCAGCAGCAGCAGCAGCAGCAGCAGCAGCAGCAGCAGCAGCAGCAGCAGCAGCAGCAGCAGCAGCAGCAGCAGCAGCAGCAGCAGCAGCAGCAGCAGCAGCAGCAGCAGCAGCAGCAGCAGCAGCAGCAGCAGCAGCAGCAGCAGCAGCAGCAGCAGCAGCAGCAGCAGCAGCAGCAGCAGCAGCAGCAGCAGCAGCAGCAGCAGCAGCAGCAGCAGCAGCAGCAGCAGCAGCAGCAGCAGCAGCAGCAGCAGCAGCAGCAGCAGCAGCAGCAGCAGCAGCAGCAGCAGCAGCAGCAGCAGCAGCAGCAGCAGCAGCAGCAGCAGCAGCAGCAGCAGCAGCAGCAGCAGCAGCAGCAGCAGCAGCAGCAGCAGCAGCAGCAGCAGCAGCAGCAGCAGCAGCAGCAGCAGCAGCAGCAGCAGCAGCAGCAGCAGCAGCAGCAGCAGCAGCAGCAGCAGCAGCAGCAGCAGCAGCAGCAGCAGCAGCAGCAGCAGCAGCAGCAGCAGCAGCAGCAGCAGCAGCAGCAGCAGCAGCAGCAGCAGCAGCAGCAGCAGCAGCAGCAGCAGCAGCAGCAGCAGCAGCAGCAGCAGCAGCAGCAGCAGCAGCAGCAGCAGCAGCAGCAGCAGCAGCAGCAGCAGCAGCAGCAGCAGCAGCAGCAGCAGCAGCAGCAGCAGCAGCAGCAGCAGCAGCAGCAGCAGCAGCAGCAGCAGCAGCAGCAGCAGCAGCAGCAGCAGCAGCAGCAGCAGCAGCAGCAGCAGCAGCAGCAGCAGCAGCAGCAGCAGCAGCAGCAGCAGCAGCAGCAGCAGCAGCAGCAGCAGCAGCAGCAGCAGCAGCAGCAGCAGCAGCAGCAGCAGCAGCAGCAGCAGCAGCAGCAGCAGCAGCAGCAGCAGCAGCAGCAGCAGCAGCAGCAGCAGCAGCAGCAGCAGCAGCAGCAGCAGCAGCAGCAGCAGCAGCAGCAGCAGCAGCAGCAGCAGCAGCAGCAGCAGCAGCAGCAGCAGCAGCAGCAGCAGCAGCAGCAGCAGCAGCAGCAGCAGCAGCAGCAGCAGCAGCAGCAGCAGCAGCAGCAGCAGCAGCAGCAGCAGCAGCAGCAGCAGCAGCAGCAGCAGCAGCAGCAGCAGCAGCAGCAGCAGCAGCAGCAGCAGCAGCAGCAGCAGCAGCAGCAGCAGCAGCAGCAGCAGCAGCAGCAGCAGCAGCAGCAGCAGCAGCAGCAGCAGCAGCAGCAGCAGCAGCAGCAGCAGCAGCAGCAGCAGCAGCAGCAGCAGCAGCAGCAGCTTGTGTAAGTAGTGTCTCTCGAGTAGGGCTCTCGATTGAAGTACGGCTCTCGATTGAAGAAGAAGAAGAAGCAGCAGAAGAAGCAGCAGCAGCAGAAGAAGAAGAAGAAGAAGAAGAAGAAGAAGAAGAAGAAGAAGAAGAAGAAGAAGAAGAAGAAGAAGAATAAGAAGAAGAAGAAGCAGCAGCTTACAAGCGCAAGCTTAAGCGCTGCAGGAACAGGTTATGGCGATAGGCAGGACTGACAGAGCTCCCTAAGGAAAGTACTCCAGCAACAAAAAAGAAGAGAGGTTCAGAGGAGGATATTGAAACCCGCATACAAGGATTAGAAAGACGACTCAATAAAAAGGAACAGGATGATAAGATTTTTCAACAGCAAGTTATGGCCGCTTTGGAGCACCTGAGGGCTGCTATGGAACAGATGCGCGCCGATATGGCAACCACAGACGAGAGAATTCAATGGGTATATCAGGAAATTATTAACCTTCAAAATTGCTCTGCGTCACCACAGAAATACCATTTGGCAGTGGAACTGTAGGGGCTTCGGTCGCAAACGTGCGGTACTCCAGACTTTTTTGATGAGCAGCGACAAACCCGAAGTAATCGCGTTGCAGGAGTGCGGTAAGCACGTCAAGCTGGCGAGTTACAAATCATACGTAGGAAGAGGTGACAGCACGCTAGTAGTCACTCTCGTCAAAAGGAATATAACGGTGTTGCGGCATGATACCGGGACTACAAATCTAGACCATATTCTGATTGAGATAATCCCGCAAAAGAGGAAACTCAATAGTTGTTCATTCTAAATCTGTATAGCCCGCCACGCCAAAAAAGTACTTGCGGCGTCGATGAGTTCTTCGCGAAAGCGCGCGTGATCTCGAAGGGAGGGCTCCTTTTGATAGTCGGAGACTAACGCGCATCACCCGGCATGGGGGTATAAGTACACGCAAGTAAAAGGACGCGAACTATGGACTAGTATTCAGCAGAATGGCCTAGTGCTTCGGACGGATCCCCTAAGACCTACCCGGCAGGGCAACAGTGTTTGGACAGAAACGTCCCCGGACTTAACTCTAACCGGAGGCCGCATCTCTGCCACCTGGTGCAACACAGACGAAAACTTGGGTACAGATCATAAAATTATCTAAATTGTAGTCGACAACGGACCACTGGTTTCCCGCACCAAGAAGGAGGCTTCGGTAAACTGAGAGGCTTTCCGAAATGGCCGCACGGGGCAGGAGGAAGGCATAAGCAACATTGATGACTGGAGTAAAAATGTCAGTCGGTCCGCGTGGGAACAGAATAGGTATAGGTTGACGAAGAAGTCGAGGAAGTAGATCGTCACATGGTCCGTCTTTGGCGCAATAAGAAGGATCTTGAAACGCGAATCGTGCACAAGAGGTGGAACAGGAACTTGCGAAGACAATTGGCCGTGCTTAACAAGGAAATCGAAGAGTACGCGCTCGTTTTAGCAATTCTAAACTGGAACAACATTTGCGACAAACTGGACTGGAACATCGGAAAGGCAAGTACGTGGCACTTGCTTCGGGATCTTCTAGATCCGGACAAGTGCAAACTGGAGACCAGGCAACAACTTCACCGGCTAGCACATACATTTGACGGGACCACGGATAGGCTTATATCCCAAGTCCGGGACCGGTACTTGAGCTGGGCGACGGGTACAGCTGAACCGCTACCAGATTACGAGGGGCCGGGAAACCCGGACTTAGATATACCGATAACGGTTGCCGAAGTCCGGCCAGAAATAAACAGATTGAGAACCAGGACTGCCGCGGGTCCGGACAAGGCCAGCAACTGAATTCTAAGAAATTTGGATGACACGTCGATCCAACATCTCGCTGCCTTTATGCAGGAGTGTTGGGAAGCCGGTCGACTGCCGACCGCATGGAAGGACGCGAACCTTGTGTTCCTCCCGAAGCCGGGAAAACAGCCGGGTTTCGAGCACCTGCGTTCCATTTCGCTCACGTCGTGCGTGAGCAATCGGATGGAACATGTGATTCAGACCCGGCTGAACCGATTTTTAGAGGACAAGAGTTTATATCCAAATACCATGATTGGATTTAGACCACATTTGTCGGCATGTGATGTCATGCTGCAGCTAAAAGAACAGATAATAGAAAATTCAACGCTAGACACCAGGGTGATCGTTGGTCTAGACGTGTAGAAAGCTTTCGACAACGTAAAGCCCTCAGCCATTCTTGAGGGTCCGGCTGCGTTAGACGTGGGTGTTCGTACCTACAACTACATACGCGATTTCCTTACAAAGAGAAGGCCATCTATAAGCATGGGAGTTAACACACTGACAGGTATTTGATTCGACAAAGAGGGCACCCCGCAGGGATCGGTGTTGTTCCGACCCTGTTTAATATCGTCATACTTGGCCTCCCCGCACAACAAAATTCCGGGGCTCAACCATACGTTGTACGCAGATGACCTGACTCTGTGGATGTGCAGGGGCAGTGACAGCCAAATTGAACTGACGCTTCAAAGATCTATAGATGTAACAGAAAAATACTTAGATGCAATCGGTCTCAGGTGCTCGGCCGAGAAATCGGAAGCGCTATTTCTCGCGCCCATGCGGTCGCCACAGCGTCGGCGCATAAAGCAGGACGGACCGTATAACGCGGGAATGACACTCACGGTCAACGGTATCGTAATTCCAGCGGTGGAAAGCATTAGGGTTCTAGGATTACGAATTCAGGCGAACGGCAGGAACTCGGAAACGATTCAGAGACTAGAGGCTACCACCAGTCAAACTTGCCCACTCTTAAAACGAATCGTTAACAAACATGCGGGTATAAAAGAAGCTAACCTCTTTAGGCTAGTGCAATCTTTTATAATCAGCAGGATAGTCTACGCGGCATCTATTTGCGGCTTTACCAGGCGGAAAAGGACAAACTGGATGTTTTAATCCGTAAAGGGATAAAAACAACACTAGGTTTACCACCCTCTGCGCCAACAAACAAGATTTTGAGTCTAGGGGTTTCGAATACCATCGAAGAGTTAATTGAGCCTGCAAGGACCTCGCAGTATCAGAGACTTTTGCGCAGTCGTACTGGTCGCAGCATTCTAGAAAAGCTGGGGCACGAGCCTCGAGCGTGCTCGAGACGTACGGACCCGGTTCCTAGACAGGTTAGGGACAAATTAAAGATACCCCCACTCCCCAAAAACATGAATTTCATCTACCATGAGAGCCGGAGGAAGGAGAGAGCAGTAGCGTTGCAAGCTCGCTTTCAGGGCAGACAGGATGTCTTGTATACGGGTGCCGCACAATGCACAAATAGCTCGGGGCACATTTCGGTAAACACTAGCCAAAATGGAGGCCCGGTAGCGTGCTGCAGCACCAGACACTCGACAGTAACGGAGGCGGAAGAGTTGGCCATTGCGCTGGCTCTTACTCAACAACTGGTTAAAATTATCGAGAGTGACTCAAAGCCAGTTATTAGAAACTTTGACACGGGCTGCATTTCAGCTACAGCAGCACGAGTGTTGGCCGGCAGTCCACAACCGGCGCACCAAGGGTTGAAGGGAAACGGGAAAGCGCACGCACTGGCCCGAGGATTAGCTACTTTCCGGGATCCCAGTGGCGTCTTGTGCACAACCCCGTCCCCCTCGCGCGATGAGGAGCTCCTACAGTTCGTTCACGATCTTAACACGTATCAGAAAATCCTAAACCATTAAAAATTAGGCCGAGCGGTACTTCCAAAAGCAAGTAAGCAGCTAACCAAAAGCGAAGAGGTTGTGTGGCTCAAGCTCCAAACCGGAGTATTCCGTAATCCTCAGCTTTATTGCAAGTGGCACACTGCGATTTTCAGCCCCAGGTGCAAACGTTGCGACGACATAGCGGACATGACCCATATGGTATGGACATGTGCGAGCTTTGGGCAACTTGACAGAACGGACGAGTCCTGAGAGGCACTGCTTCACAACGAGGACGACAATCAACAACGAGAAGTCATCCGTCTCGCCCTTGCCGCTGCTGAGATCCAAGAGATCCCGGTCGACGGCTGAGGGGGAGGACATGGCTGGGACCGAGCGGCGCCTCGGATACCCATCATCCTTTTAACGGGTGCTAATAAATGTTATTTCTCTCTCTCTCTCTCTCTGCAAGTTGAGTCCCTGGGTTCAACATCTGACATTTCTCCGCGCCTTCTCCTCAATTCAACACATTTTGCCGCCGGCTGGAAATATACACGGAACCAGCACTCCACCGCTCGAATACAATGGTGTGATGAGCTTCAATGCCGCCAGGTTCAGCAATACAGAAACCTGCTGACGATTACGTTTACAAAAAGAAAAAATGAAGCGGCCGGATTGCAGAACAGTTATTGTTCCTCAACACAAACAGTAGAGAGCCGTGAAGCACACTTTGCGGTCTGACCAATCAGAGGTAAGAACCTGTACTACCATAAAAATTATTTTTGTTTTTCAGTGGTATAGACTTTTTCACCAAGTCACATGTCAAGAGTTCTTGCGATTGCACTGGAGGAACTGTGAGGCCCTTGGTAGCAACAGAAAATAATCACAGTCCATACAAAGGTCAAATACTGCTCTATGAGCTAGCTCTTTACATGGGTGAACAAAAAAAAAGCTATCAAGTGTGTTGTAGCTCTCTGGGTGCTCCAACATATCATTGAAGACAACGAAGGTGACCTCACTAGGCTGTTTACAAGAATACTACCATTGAGAGGTATACGCAAGTTTCAGCATATCGAGCCTGTATCTCTCTGGTGCATGCTGGACTTATATCATGCTCGAGTTGAAAGTGGCAAAATGTGAATGCACATGCCATCGGACCTTTCAAAACCAATATATGAGGAGAATCTACCTGGCGCACCGTGCAGAGAGCAATGCTGGGTTTGAACGCAGGGACACAAATTGCAAATTTATTTTTTCGCTTAAAACAAAAATTGTTAAAATTAAACTTTTAGAAATAAATTCATCTGCCATTAGAAAACAAATGAGGGCGATTTCACCTTGCAACATATGGCTGAATATGCTTCAAAAAGAGACAATTTTTGCTGACATGCCTTACAATTTTTTCATGTCCGAAACATTTTATCAGCTTCTTTTGCTTCTGTTGTTCTTGTGTTGGGTTTTATAGCACATAGGAAACTGCGGCCACCGTTTGCCAAGCACAAAGTATTGGACAAGTTTTTTGTTGAATATGTAGAAATATAAAAAAATCATCCACATATTTGGCACTTAGTCTTTTAATGCAGGGTTTCATAAAACTACGTTCGACAACACAAAAATTGGTTTGCAATAATCCTGTGCTGACTACGAGCTAGAAAGAATGTACAAATAATTGAGGGCATGGTTAGAGTATGTACCCTGTTTCATGACGTCGCTTGATGAAGAAAAGAAGGGAAAGTGGCCCAAAAAGAGTACCTAACTATAACATAAAGAGAAGCTTGCACTCAGATTAAGGAATCCTGTGCTTCCATACTGCTCATAAATATTTCCCAGTGGCAACGAGCTGAAAGCTGTGGGCTGCCATGCGGATGTTTCCCCTGCAGACATCCAATTAATACCATCATAATTACAGACCGCCGAAACTTAATAATTTGGTCACTCTGGCCAAACAATGAACTTTTAAGAACGTGAAAAAGCAAGATAAATATACTTAGCTAGAACAGCACAGGACTCCTTAATCTGGGTGCCGTTCTAAAAACAACTAAAAATCAAAATAAATGGTAGCGTCAACAAATTGCAAACGGGCCTGATGCACAAAACGACCGGCAGTCAACGCTTGTGCAGCAGGCAAAATTAAAAGTTTATCTCAGACGTCACGCTTACGCATTGCATTTTACGCCGAGATACAGTACAGTCCCTACGCACAGCTCCAAACATTACCACGCAAGAATAAACTACAAGGCAAAGAATTTGATGAAATAGCGTTAACCGGCTTTATATTTGACGGAGCACACATAGTAGAGCTCTTAAGCAGCATGCGGCAGTACTCTTCAACATTAGTTTTGTCAAAACAAAATGCTGTGTGCACACTGATTCTCGGGGAACTCTGTTCAGCGCTGCTTCTCTTCCTAGGATACCAGAAAAGCGCGGACCTTCGCACTTAGGTACTTAGAAACGGCAGGCCCTGAGACCGCTCTTCCATAACAGATCATTTGTAAGATGTGCCAAACATGCATATTGCGTCTTCACATGGGCATGTGATGTTGTCACAGAAACTACGCTAGCATGTTTTGTTCCGTAAAGCACACGAGCTGGGGTTATAACTTCTGTTTTTTTTTTTCATTCTTTTTCCTCATTTACATGGACATGTTGCACTGAGGTGAAGCCAGCTTTACATTTTTGAAAGGAACACCCTTGCACCTCAAAGGCACTACAAGGAGTATTAGGGCCACATACACCCGTTCATGCAAACTTCTAAAATTCGTGGGTGCAGGATGGGAGCATGTGTAATAAAAATTCCTAATTTGTAAGGTATAAAGGTGTGCATGCAATTATGTTCCATTTAATGGTGTGAAATTTTTTACTGTGTGCCCAAGCGAGGTGACTGATTTGAAGTTTCGATTTTGTGTGAAAGCCTTTTCTTCATGAACATGCGTTTCTTGCGGTGTTGGGGTGTTTTTGTGAACCATTCCCTTCGCTCTGGCGCGCATTGCACTTACGGCTTCGACGGCCGCACACTTGCGGCCATTTTCGAATTGGGTGGTAGGCGCCTCAGGGCGGTAGTGGTGTGTGCATCAGCTTGCCATACCGATTCTTCTAATTTCTTTGATCTGTTCGATTCTTCTCGGTTAGACCGTTACTTGTTCTCTTGCCGGTTATTTCAACTGTGTTTTGGATTCCCTAGGAGATGTTCGCGGTCCAGGCCAGGGGCGACCCTACGACAGGGCGCGGTCGCTACAGGATATTTGTATTCAGTTTGTTCTGATAGGATTTGGCAGGCAAATCCATAGTGCTATCGCGTCCAGAAAAAAATCACTTTAGTGCTAAGGCTCGACAGTAGATAAGTGCAATGCAATGGTCTTGGCTGAGGTGGCTAGACCTCCTGTGCTGGGCTTGTAGCTTTGCGTGACTCGTGCGTGTGTGATAATAGAATAGATGAAGAAGACAGATGCGACATGTCATGCAACGTGACATGTGTGATGGAATGGCAAAGAACTGTTTCAGCGTGGTGACACTGGTTCTTCTTGAATAGCAAGATGTTATAATTTGAATGGCCTGATTCTGTACGGCTTCAAGGCCAGCGGCGAGGTAAATACTCTTGTGATGGGTGCCATATGGTGAAGCATATTTTAGTTTTGGGCGAATTATTGTTATATATGCTGTTTTTTTGTCTCAGGAGATACGGCCTTCAAGTTATGGCGCAGGTATCGTTAGTCGCCCTGATCACTCTGTATATAACGCAATCGTACGCAAAATCCCGCAATTTCTATTTTATATTGCAAGGGAGGTCATTACTGTAAATTAGGAATAGTAGTCGCGACAGTCCAGTGCCCTGAGGGACTCCCGATGTTACATTGCTAAGAGGAGAGTGGCTATCATTTGTAGAAGTGAACTGCTTGCGCCCTGGAAGAACATTTTCGGTCCAACGGATTAGGTTGACGGCAAATTGTAGTGATGAAAGTTTTTGCAGTAAATGATTGTGGGGCACTCAATCAAACGCTTTGGAGTAATCGAGGAATACAGCATCTATTAGGAGGTTCTCGTCCATGGATTCCAGCAAATTGTGTATGAACTCGGCAAGCTGAGTTTCACATTAGAGGTGTTTTCTAAAACCATCTTTGTGTGGATAAAATAAGTCGTTAGATTCAAGATGTGGCATTATGTTCGTGGATATAAGTTCGAGCAGTTTTGATGCGACACTGGTTAGAAAAATAGGGCGGTAATAGACGAAAATTTGAGGTCGCCGGATTTTAATACTCTAATGATTTGGGCAATTTTCACGCAATCCGGGACTTCCTCTAATTGTGAAGACTGGGCGAAGAATAATTGTTATATATCAACCGGGGACGCTGATGTGTTTTTAGTAGTTGACTACTGATATAGCCACACCTGCTGATGAAGAGAATTGTAGAGAAGCAATAAGGTCACTGATGTCGTGGCATCAACCTGTACTATAGGCATCGTAACTGGCGAAGATTGTGATGAAGTTATGGTCGTAGAGTTGTTTGTAGGAGAAAACACCGAGACGAAATAGCGGTTCAAAACGTTGTCATACTGATCTGGTTCAGCTGGTTCACCATCAGTTCCCATGATCGCTGTTTGGTTCGGGCGAGACCTTGGGATTAGGATGCGCCAGAATTTGTTGCAGGTCGGTTGTAGGATTCTAAGTAGATCGATGGAAAAGATTTTATTTTTTGCACCAGCTAGGCTCTCAATACATGAGTTTGTACAATGACATTATCGGTCCCATGTAGTAGGGAGTTACACATCTTTACTGATCGATAGAGGCGTTTTTTCTTCTTTAGGAGACTTTCAGGTTTACGGAAAACCACTCGTTGTTATGACCGGACCTAATATTTATTTTTGGGCCGTATTTGTTTGTGAGGTTTTCTATTGCTGTTTTGTATAATTAGCAGTTATGATTAGCTGTTCATTATTTATTCAGCATACCCCGAAAGGGCCTCCTTCGAGGGTTTTACATAAGGGGAGGGGGATCAGTGTAAAAACATGTACAGGGAACATCATTACCATGCAAACAAGCAAAGGTATAATAAATAGACTAGGTATAATGTACAAAAAATAATTAGGCACCAGAGAGTAAGTAAAAAGCAGGCGATAAAAACAATATAATACAAAAGAAAAATTACGATTCATTTTTGCAATTAAAGTGTTGAGATGTTAAAGCCTTTGCATGACATGCTGCTACTGCGAATGATTACACATTTTTCTATTTAATTTGACACTCTTGCGAGGTTTTTCCGACCATTCTGTGGCAGTTTTCACTATGCCGTGACGACTTCCGGTAGATGTGATGTCACACCGTTCCCGTGGTTATATCGGAGTCCGCGCTATTTCGACGCAATTTCGACAGTTTCACCTATAGTTAATTAATTACTCTACAATCATTAAACTTGGCTTAGTTCATTTCTTCCTCCTCTATCTGAAGTAACCATTTTTTCTGCTATCTTTTTTAGTTCCCGAGTTAAACGTGTGACACCCTCTGAGAACGGACTACGTTATGAGCCATTAAAGGTTTTCGTCTTAAAAAAGTTAGGCATAACGGAAATGAAGAATACTAAAGTGTACGCATTAGGCAAAAAAGTACAGAACTAATCGCAAAAGTACAACTCGGAAAAAAATTATTCAAACATTTCAGATGCCAAAGTCGCTACGGATGAGAGCAAAAAATGCAGAGGCGTTAGATTGAATGTCTATGTATGCTGGGAAATTGTTCCACTCTATGACAGCGCGTGGTATGAATGACTTCGCAAATGCAGATGAACGACACGCGATGCGTTTAACTTTGTGCAGGTGGCCGAGGCGCGGAAAGAAAGCTGATGGTGATTGGAAAAATCCGTTGTGAAGCGAAGGATGGTGATATACTTTATGAAAAAGTGCTATTCGCGATAGTTTACGGCGGTAAGACAAGTCTTCTAATTCGGGGCGCTTTTTTATGCCAGTGCTGGTGGTAGTAGGTGTATAGTCTGAAAAAATAACGTGCACCACGGTTCTCCAGACCCAATGTTAGCTGTGAGATAGGCTTGATTAGGATCCGAGATGGGTGATGAATATTCAATCTTCGGACGAATGAGTGTGATGATCCCGAGTTTTTTCAGGTGCGAGGGAGCGGATTCAGCCCGAGGGAGCAGTTTGCGGATGCTAAAGTTAGATTAATGTGGTTAAGCCATGGTAAGCCTGATTGCAGGTGAACTCCGAGGTACTTGTAAGTACTTGTAAGTAGTTGTAAATTCGACAGAATTGTTATTTATGAAATAAGGTTAGGAAATGCGAGAGTTGCGAGTGAAAGAAAAAGCTTACTCTTAGAAGTATTAAGTGGAATAAGCCAAGATGTGGAGCATGCGATTACTGCATGCAAGTCAGTTTGCAAATATTGTTGGTCTGTGATAGAAATAATATTACGATATATTACGCAGTCATCGGCAAAGAGCCTAACGCGGGAAGGCGCAGCATTAGGTAAATCATTAATATATACTAAAAAGAGTAGGGGATTAAGAACGCTCCCCTGTGGTACCCCAGAAGTGACTTTAGAAGCAGTCGACTTGTAGTTGTTAATGAAGGTAAACTGAAGTCTAGAGTTCACGGCGTCCGCAATCCAAGTAATAACACCGGGGTAAATATTCAACTCAGTTAGTTTGAGCATAAGCCTATGATGAGGAAAATGATCAAATGGTTTTGAAAAATCGAGAAAAATAGCATCAATTAACCCGGCAGCGGTGATGCACTCATGCAAGTAAGGAACGAAGCCGGCAAGTTTTGTGTCACAAAAGGAGCCCCTGCGAAAATCGTGCTGGTATTTGAAAATAAGATTGTTGTTTTCATCGTAGGTAAAATTTTGACTATGAATGACGTGTTCGAGAAGTCCGTCCAGATAATTTAAGCCGGAGCAGATGTCTGGACTCGTTGTCAACTCAAGTTCCAAAATGTTAGCAGTACTAGTTGTGGATCGCGTATGCAGATGAACCAGCTGCGTTAATGAAAAATCAAGACATGAGTGGGGAAAGGCACGAGCTTCAGTGTCACTGGGAAGGACGGCTAATGAGAGCCAGGTAATGCTTGGGAAGTTGAAATAACCGAAGATGATAAACTTTCTGTGACGAAAACGCGTACACACCTCACTCAAAATTTGAGAAAATTCTTCCAAAAAGGCAGCTAAAAGGTTAGGGGGACGACAGAAAACACCAATTAATAGGTTAGTTGCACCGCACCGAACTGAGACTAAGACGCACTCGACGAATGAATCAACAGTGGCTGGTACAACCATAAATTCTTTTCTGATAGCGAGAAGGACGCCGCTTCCTCTACGAGAGTTCATGTCACACCTAAAAATTCGCAGTGGCATATCTCGGCTATGTCAGGATATACGTAGCGAGTGGTATGTTTCCCGGCTCAGCTTGTTGAGGTCACTATATGTTTAGCAATGACAGATATTGGGAATACACATCTTTTATTCATTTTGCTTGACGGAGACGAAGACTGCCCGATGATCAGTGAAGTAGCATGCAGCGGACTCAATTTTGTCGACACAGTATTACGATCTCGTAGAGCCTCTTCAATACACAAGCTCTATAGTTGTTCCCCATTGTGTAGGCTGGATGTGAGAGCCCGAAGCTAAATTAAAGTAACTTTTCTTTCATGCTCTGACTAAAAGAGTCCTGTTTTCTGTTGAAGTCACCCAAAGTCACACACAACTGTCAAACCGTGTTGTAGGCTGGTATGCACGTGGAAACCACATCAATCGTGTGCTTGACAGATATTGCCGGCGCCATGTAGACTTCTCGGATGATAATGCCGCTTTCCAGAAGCCGAACACAGCAGGCTTCACCATTAATCACCGTGATCTAAGGGAGATGTCTGACAGCGGTGAAGCCTTGTTTCACATACCCACAGACTCCCACGTTCTTGTTTGATTCAAGCCAACTGCCAGGCGACAAACACAGGACAGGAAGAGTTAATCTTTTCTTGTCTCCGCTGCCGTTTAGCAGCGGCTGGACTCCCCTACTCTGCATGCATATCAAACCTCGTCATACAGAAGCCCACTACATCTCCGCCTTTGTTGCGCAATGCTGCGCATGCGAAGCGCAGTGATAGAGCGGCGTGCTGCGAGGCGGCGACGAAGAACGCGGCGCAGTTGTGGGGTTTCTCAGGTTACCATATTATCGGCGCATGCGCACAACTGCTCATCTGCGTGACGTCACACTCGGCTTTGACGGTGGAGCGGGTGCGCGGCCGCGGCGATGGCGAAGCGCACGCCGCGCTTTGCTACTCTTTGGTGGCCATGGTAACGGCGCATGCGCGCAAACGACCTCTCCCATGTACCGGAAAATGCTAGACTGGTAGCCCAGTGTAGCTGTCGCTATTAAAAACTAAAGAATGACTCCTGTACTAAAATACAATAATTATGAAAGGTGTCATTAAACCACTTTTCGCTAAGAGCTACCAGTGATGCTGAGCCTAATGAATGAGGGATGAAAAAGCGACGCTCTTCGGCAAGAGACTTCGGATGTTGGTGTACAGAAAGCAAACATTATTCACACGTGCAGATGGACGTCTTGGTAGATAAGATTCGCAAAAGTGCCCCTGAAACAGTGCAAGTTCCACTTTGATAGCATCGAAGTTCCCTTTATTGTAGTTGAAGATTATCTTTTGAGCTGTTGATCTAACTTTTAGTAGTAGTGATATGGAAATGTGTAGAAGGGCATGGTCCCTGCGTCCAAGAAGAACCGTTATGCTTTTAATGTTTGCTGGATTGCACGTCAGCAAGAGATCAAGGCTTTTATTATCTCTCGTCAGAAGTGTTATGGCTTGATGGAGACTGAAATCAAGTGGTGGATCGAAGATTTGCTTGGGCTCACTGGACTGCCTTTTACCGGGTACCCTAAGTAGATTGGTTTAGTTTATGGGGTTTGACGTCCAAAACCAACTCAGGCTATGAGGGATGCTAGTGGAGGGCTCCGGAAATTTCGACCACGTGGGGTTCTTTAACGTGCACTGACATCGCACAGTACACGGACCTCTATAATTTCGTCTCCATCGAAATTCTACCGCCGCGGCCGGGATCGAACCCGCGTGTTTCGGGTCAGCAGCCGAGCGCCGTAACCACTGAGCCACCGCGGCGGCTTACCCTAAGTAGAGGCCAGTTAATCTGGAGAAAATTAAAATCACCAAATAGAAATATAGGTGAGTTTAGAAAGTTATTCGTAATACAATGTAAACTACGGTACTGTGAGTTGCTGAAAGATGGGCCATAATCTGACTGTCTTTAACAAATGCCAAATATAGCTTTAACAGTTGAGGAATGACCACAAACCCACGATATTTCGAGTATGTTGCCGTGGTACACTAAGCTTTAGGAGAATGTATTTCTTATAGCTATCAGAACGCCACACCCTCTAGGGTTGCTACGACAACGACGATACATGGTGAAGTTTAGATTAGCGGGAAGCACTTCGTTATTGAGGATATCTTAAGTGAACCATGTGTCAGTTAGAAGGATAACGTGAGCGTCAATATCGTCGATGAAGCTAAGAAGCTGGTCACGCTTTCGAATTGCGCTCCCTATGTTGCTGAACGCGACATTGATGAATAGATATGATGGAAGACGACTGTTGTAATCATGATTCGTTTCGCGTCATTCGCTACAGTCGGCGTTGGGAACACGTGCATTACATTCCAACACTATGTTAGTATTGGGGTTTTAGGTAAAAAACATTTTTTTCCAACGTGCAGTTTATGTAGTCGCCGTTCGAAGGCACATTTTTGAGGGCGGATGAGCGGCATAGTTTGGAACGAGTAAAACAAGTTTCAGGGGCAAAATCTTCTTTGATTGCGTAGTCAGTGTCTTTCAGTTTGGGCCCACACGACATTTTTTTTGTCTTAAAATGAAATAATATGAGGGAAGTCGTTTCTGCTGTCGGACGGATCCAAACATAAAAATGTAACTGCATGCTTAATTCGATTATCGACGGCAGCGCACGAGCATACCGACGCTACGCTCGTCTCGGTAGGGGAAGGAAAAAGCTGCTCTTCCCAGCCGGGCAGCCTGTTTTTGTAGCGACCGTCGGTGACGCATGCCTCGGGTGACGATGCGGTGGCGCTGTGTTTTATCGGTAACGCAGTCCAGCGTTTGGCAGTGCTGCACTGTGCCGGATGACAACAAGGTGGAGGCTGCGCCGACGTATGCGAAGAGTGTGTCGCTACAAATCTAATGATTGGGCGTTGTTTATCCGTGCAGTATATTGTTACGGGGATGTTACGGCGTTAAGTCTATATTGGCGGCTGCTCTGAGATGGCGAGCACTCAGCTCAGAACCGAGCGCCCAGCTACCAACTGTCAACGTCGTCGTCGTTCAGCGCACCGCCACTTCTTCGTTCATGATTCGTCCACTTGTAACACTATCCCCCTCGGCTGAAGGCAACGTCCCGGTGCGTGTTAGGCGTGCGATGTCGATGGTGGGTGATAGGGCTTGAGGCGAGCTACATGAACGACTTCGGACTTCAGTGGAGCGGACGTCGACTTTGGGTGCAGCGGCGTGATTTCATACGTTACGTTGGTCACTGCCCGTAATACACGATAAGGACCTCTGTAGCGCGGCAGAAGTTTTTCACATAACCCCACACGACGGGATGGGAGCCACAGCAAGACGAGAGATCCGGCAGGGTATCGCACATCACGGTGCAGGCCATCGTAGCGGTGTTTTTGAGCCTCTTGGGAGGCGGAGAGGTTGTGTCGAGCAACCTGGCGGGCGGCGTCTGCTCGGGCGATAGCGTCACGCGCATATGTAGTGACTGGGCCAGCTGTGGGCAGCAGAGTGTCGAAGGGCAGTAAGGGGTCTCGTCCAAAGAGAAGATAGAAGGGCGAGTAACCAGTGGTATCATGGCGCGAAGAGTTGTAGGCGAAGGTGACAAAAGGCAAGCTTATGTCCCAGTTCCGGTGGTCGTCGGATACGTACATGGCGAGCATGTTTGTCAGCGTGCGGTTGAGACGCTCCGTAAGGCCGTTCGTCTGAGGATGATAAGCAGTGGTGAACTTGTGACGAACGGAGCACGAACGAAGGATTTTGTCAACAACTCGGGAAAGGAAGCAGCGGCCACGGTCGGTAAGGAGTTGACGGGGAGCGCCATGGTGTAATATGACGTCGTGCAGAAGGAAGTCAGCGACGTCAGTGGCGCAGCTGGTTGGAATGGCGCGAGTGATCACGTACCGCGTGGCATAATCGGTGGCGACGGCAATCCACTTGTTCCCCGTGGAGGACTCCGGGAAGGGCCTAAGTAAATCTAGCCCAACACGAGAAAACGGGTCGGTCGGGATGGGGATCGGCTGCAGGTGTCCAGACGGCAGGACAGCGGGCTTCTTTCGGCGCTGACAGACGTCTCAAGCGGCGACGTAGCGTTGGACGGAGCGGTACAGACCAGGCCAGAAGAAACGCCGGCGCACGCGGTCGTACGTACGGGAGACACCAAGATGACTAGCCGTAGGTGCGTCATGCAGTTGTTCGAGGATAGTGGACCGGAGGTGGCGGGGAACAACGAGCAAGTGCTCAGCACCATCAGGTCGCATGTTGCGGTGGTACAGCGTGTTCCCGTCCAGCAAAAACCAGGCCAGAGAAGTGTCGCGGCGGTCGGTGCTGAGGCGGTCGATGAGAGAGGTGAGGGTGGGATCCAAGCGCTGTTCGTCGGCAATGTGGGAGAGGTCGGAGATGGAGAGGACACAGGCATCCGACTCACAGTCTGAAGAAGGAGGATCGACGGGATAGCGGGACAGGCAGTCTGCATCTTGATGGAGGCGACCGGACTTGTGAACCACGGAAAAGGTGTATTCTTGCAATCGCAATGCCCACCGGCCAAGACGGCCAGTAGGGTCTTTGAGAGATGAGAGCCAACACAGGGCGTGGTGGTCGGTTATAACAGTGAATGGGCGGCCGAACAAGTATGTGCGGAATTTTCCAATGGCCCAAACAAGAGCCAGGCACTCGAGTTCTGTGATGGAGTAATTCTTCTCGGCGGAAGAAAGAAGACGGCTCGCGTACGCAATCACGCAGTGCTGGCCGTGTTGTCGCTGAGCAAGGATGGCGCCAATTCCGTGACCACTGGCATCGGTGCGAAGTTCAGTCGGGGCAGACGGGTTGAAATGGGCCAATACAGGAGGGTTGGTGAGGACGGCGATAAGGCTGGAGAATGCAGTAGCCTGCTCGGGGCCCCAGGAAAAAGGAACGCCTTTCTGCAACAGATTTGTGAGAGGGCGAGCGACGGCTGCGAAGTTCGGGACGAACCGGCGAAAGTAGGAACAGAGACCGATGAAGCTGCGGACATCACTGGGCGAGCGGGGACAGGGAAAAGCACTGACGGCACGAACTTTATCAGGGTCACGTTGTATGCCACTCGCATTCACCAAATAGCCGAGGACTTTGAGTTCGCGGCGGCCGAAAGTACATTTTTTTGAGTTGAGTTGAAGACCTGCGCGGCGGAAAAGTGCCAAGATGGACGAAAGGCGAAGCAGGTGGGTTTCAAAAGAGGGCGAGAAAACAATTACATCATCTAAGTAACAAAGGCAGGTCGTCCACTTGAAGCCCCGGAGTAACGAGTCCATCATCTGTTCAAATGTGGCAGGGGCGTTACAAAGGCCGAAGGGCATGACCTTAAAATGGTAACAGCCATCAGGGGTGACGAAAGCTGTTTTCTCGCGGTCTCTTGCGTCAACAGAGATTTGCCAATACCCGCTATGAAGGTCGATGGAACAAAAGTAGCGGGCGCCATGTAAACAGTCCAGGGCATCATCTATGCGCGGAAGGGGATAGACGTCTTTCTTCGTGACCTTGTTGAGATGACGATAGTCGACGCAAAACCGCCAAGTTTGGTCTTTCTTTTTCACGAGCACGACAGGAGATGCCCAAGGGCTGTTTGAAGGCTCGATGATATCGTTGGCCAACATCTTGTCCACCTCCCGCTGGATGATCTGGCGCTCTGGTAGCGACACACGATAAGGCCTCCGGTGTATAGGTCTGGCATCGCCGGTGTCAATGCGGTGAGCCACTACCGATGTTTGACCCAGAGGAGCAGAAGCGAAGTCAAAAATGTCGGAGTAGGACATCAAAAGGTTGTGAAGATCCTGTGCATGCTCGGGGCTCAGGTCAGAAGCACTCATCGCAGAAATGGATTGCGGAACGTTGGCCGGGATGTCGGCCGCTTGAGAGACAGTAGAAGGTGGTCCAGGTGAGAGAGCAGTGACGGTACAGTCGGTGAGAGAAGACAAAGTAGCAAGCGATATGCCTGCAGGAAGAACTTGTGGTGACAAGCTGAAGTTGAGGACAGGAAGGGAGGTGCCATTCTTGGTGACGGTCACGATGAGGTGCGGAAGAACAACAATGCGGGAGAGAACGACATCGGCGAGTGGACAGGCAAGATAATCCCCATCAGGAACCGCAGGAAATGGGGACATAAGCAGATAAACGGCAGAGTCGGGGGGCAGGCGAGCGTACTCGGTGGAGCGAAGGCGGGGCGTGGAGCTTGAGGGTGTGTCGGCTGAGCTGAGAGGCAGGTCCAATCGTAGAAGGCCGCTGGAGCAGTCGATAAGGGCAGAGTGAACGGTTAGAAAGTCTAGACCAAGGATCACATTGTGAGGGCAGTGTTCGAGGACGGTGAACAAAACTGGGATGTGGCGATCGGCAAGAGTGACGCGGGCAGTGCACAGGCCAGTGACGGCAGCAGTACTGCCATCGGCAACGCGAACGGTGGGCGAAGCGGCAGGGGTCTGAACTTTTTTGAGGCGACGGCAAAAGGATGAGCTAAGAACCGAGACTTGGGCACCAGTGTCAATGAGGGCAGAAACAGGAACACCGTCCACAAAAACGGACGAAGTGGACAAATCATGAACGAAGAAGTGGCGGTGCGCTGAACGACGACGACGTTGACAGTTGGTAGCTGGGCGCAGACGGAGGGGCCGGGTCGGTAGTCATCTCGCCGGTTCGGCCCGTCGTCTCGTCGGCTCGTGGGGTCGTCGGCATGTCGGCTCGAACCCGCGACCTCCACCAAAAGATGTTACGGGGATGCTACGGCGGTAAGTCTATATTGGCGGCTGCTCTGAGATGGCCAGCACTCAGCTCAGAACCGAGCGCCCAGCTACCAACTGTCAACGTCGTCGTCGTTCAGCGCACCGCCACTTCTTCGTTCATGATTCGTCCACTTGTAACAATATTTTATAGATGTGCACGTTCTATACTACCTCTGTCTAGTTGCACACCGAACTCAGTACAGCAACGGGTTCTTAGGTGTTTTTCATATTGTTACCAATTTTCTTTTTTCGAATCTTTGAGGCGAGAAAAAGTAAGTCGTTTCTTCGCATATGATTGCTTGCGCCAATATTGACGGCATGAAGGACTGGAAGTTCACGTTTTATTTCGTTATTTTCATCTAAGTTCGAATCCCCTGGTTAGAAAGTACGCAGTACGGGCGGATACAGGTCAAGTATGCAGTGAAGCTCTGCTAGCAATCAGGACCGCCAAACAGAAATACTCTAAGAAAAGGTATACCATCGTAAAACGTTTCTTGCTACATAAACAAGGAACTCATTACGAGACGGAAGTTTTGAGATATAGAATTTCGATATTTCAGGCTTTTTTGATACAGTCAAACATTAAAAACCTCATTTTGTTCACTCTTGCGATTTGTCAACGGACTAATATAGGAAACTGTGGCCTATTGCCACCAGCTGCTGTTTTCTTGAGTTGTATCCCACTATACTTTAATCTAACCGAACTAGAAGGCTAACAGAAAGGTTTGATAGCAAATTTGCACTGTAGTGAGAAAAATTGTAAGGGCAATATTGCCACAAATGGGTTGCAGAATCAAAAAAGGCTAGGCACAGGACGCAAGGAATCAAGCAGTGTCCCAGCTGCAAAAATCATGCGCGTCTCACTTCTTTGTCATCAAGGGGCCGCCCTTGCACACCTGGCGGTGTTATTCCCCCTCCCCATCCAAAAAAAAGGAAGAAAGGTGGGCGCACATGGAGCGAACGAGGTGCCCGTTACTGCGTAAAGTACAGCTTCATACGCAGTGCGCGCACGACCTCAGGCTGCGGTCGACGGCGCGAACTGGGCAGAGTTCCATCGGGAAGGACTTCATACGCCACGTCTGTGATGCGGCGCAGCACTGTGTAGGGTCCAAAGTAGCGGCTCAGGAGCTTCTCAGACAGGCCGGGGCGACGTACCGGGGTCCATACCCACAATTTGTCGTCGAGGTGGTACTCGACGTGGCGATGTCGTTGGTTGCAGCGTTCTGCATCCGTTGCCTGCTACCTGCGGATGTGCATACGGGCCAGTTGGCGGGCTTCCTCTGCGTGCCGGGTAAATTCCTCGGCATCTGGCGTGAGCGCATGGTCGTAAGGGGGGCACGGAAGCATGGCGACGAGCATCGTTTGGACATCACGCTCGTGTACGAGGCATCATCATCATCATCATCATCAACCTTACTACACCCACTGCAGCTCAAAGGCCTCTCCCATGTCTCTCCAATTAACCCTGTCCTTTGCCAGCTGCATCCACCCTTTGCCTGCAAACTTCTTAATCTCATCCCCCGATTAACCTTCGGCCGCCCCCTGCTACGCTTACTTTCTCTTGGAATCCACTGCGCTCCCATTAAGCACCAGCGGTTACCTTGCCTTCGCATTACATGCCCTGCCCAAGCCCATTTCTCTCTCTTGATTTCGACTAGAATGTCATTATCCCGTGTTTGTTCTCTCGCCCACTGTGCCCGCTTCCGGTCTCTTAACGTTACACCTATCATTTTTCTTTCCATGGCTCGCTGCGTTGTCCTTAACTTGAGCTGAACATTTTTTTTAGCCTCCACGTTTCTGCCCCGTAGGTGAGTACCGGTAAGATAAAGCTGTTGTGCACTTTTCTTTTGAGGGAAATTGGTAAACTGCCTGTCATAATCTGCGAGAACTTGCCATATGCGCTCCACCCCATTCTTATCCTTCTAGTTATCTCCATCTCATGATCCGGATCAGCTGTCACTTCCTGCCCTAAGTAGACATATTCCGTCACAACTTCCAGGCTCTCGCTGCCAATTGTTAATTTTTGTCCCCTTTCTAGGCTGTTGAACATTACCTTGGTTTTCTGCATGTTAACATTTAGACCCATCATTCTGCTCTGCCTGTATAACTCATTGATCATGATTTGCAGTTCACTTCTTGAGTGACTCAGCAAGGCAATGTCATCAGCGAATCGCAGATTATTTACGTATTCTCCATTTATTCCTATTCCCACCTGTTCCCAATTCAGGCCTCGCAATACCTCCTGTAAACATGCGGTGAACAGCATTGGCGAGATCGTGTCTCCTTGCCTGCTGCCCTTCCTTACTGGTATTTTATTGCCGACTTTATGGAGGACTTTAGTAGCTGTGCAGTTGCTATATATATCTTCAAGTATTTTGACATAAGGCTCTTCTACCCCCTGATTACGCAATGCCTGTATGACTGCTGAGTTTTCCACTGAGTAGAATGCTTGTAGACGAGGCGAAACGGTGTAAATCGAGTCGTTTCCTGAATCGCCGTGTTATAGGCAAACGTCACATATGGGAGGATCTCGTCCCAAGTCTAGTGCTGAACGTCGACGTACATTGCGAGCATGTTGGAACACCTCGTGCATGAACTGCGCTGTAAACACGGTGTTCCTATCGGTGATGACGGAGGACGGGGCGCCATGTCGTAAAACAACGTGGTGTATGAAGAAGCGCAAGATTTCAGAGGATGTAATGCGCAGCACAACCTGGGTTTCTGCATAGCGCGTCAAATAATCAGTCGCAACTATAATCCACTTATTGCCAGAAGATGGCACAGGGAATGGGTCCAGAAGATCAATGCCGACTTGGTGAAATGGTGTGCGAGGTGGCGCAATCGGTTCAAGCATACCTGCGGGCTTGAGCGGTAGTGACTTACGACGCTGGCACTCACGGCAACCTCTGACGTAGCGGTGGATGGTCTTTGCAAGTTTAGGCCAATAATAACCCTGACGCACTCGAGCGAGCGTGCGTAAAAATCCCAAGTGACCAGAGGTGGGCTCATTATGACACGCCGAAAGGATGTCGTCGCGGAGGTCTGATGGCGCGACTAGGAGGTGAGGCCGGTCACCGTTGCTGGAGTTTTTCCTGAACAGTACACCATTGCGAATGCAAAAAAAGAAGTGGTGGGAAAAGTATCGAGGTACGTTGGAAGCATGGCCCTCCAGGTGATCCATGACAGATCGCGGGTCAGCGTCAGCACGCTGCTTTGCCACTAAGTCCGAACTGCTGATAACATCTAGGAAACGATTGTCATCCTCTGAGCTGTCATCAGCTTGCTATAGGGGTGACCGTGAGAGAGTGTCGCGTCTCCGTGTTTACGTCTGGACTTATAATCAATTTTGTAATCAAATTCTTGAATGCGAAGGCTCCAGCGTGCTAGGCGGCCTGATGGGTCCCGGATATTTGTAAGCCAGCACAAGGAATGGTAGTCGGTGACAACTTTAAAATGACAACCATAGATATAAGGCCGAAATTTCATCGTGGCCCAGACGACAGCGAGGTACTCCTTTTCCGAGGTTGAGTAGTTGATTTCGGTGCGGGAGAGTTTGCGACTCGCATACGTGATCACACGTTCCACGCCTTCTTGATGTTGAACGAGGACGGCACGAAGCCCTATGTTGCTAGCGTCGGTGTAAATCTCGGTAGCAGTCTCCTCATCGAAGTGAGCCCGCACAGGGGTAGGGTGCAGCCGTTGGCACAGCTCTGTGAAAGCAGCCTGTTGCTCGGCAGTGCAGACAAACGATGTATCGTCACGTGTTAAACGGTGAGGGGTTCAGCGATTTTCGAGAAGTAGGCGATAAAACGGGTATCCAAGCTAAAGTAAAGAGGAGGAAATGGGCGAAGTTAGAGCATCTGATGCGAAGAGCAGATAAGTGACAGTCTGTTACAGTAATAGCGTGCATCCCAAGAGGAGAGCTCAGCAAGAGGCAACAAGAAGTCAAATTTGCAGATGCGATTACCAGAGGAGCTGCGATAGTGTGGCCGCAACTAGCACAGAGCTAAGCTAATTGGAGACTAGTTGGAGCTTATTATATAATAAGAATTTGTCGCAGCGCGAACGAGACGGGCATAACGATAGAGAACGAATTCGACGGGCCGAGCGCTGTACTTCCAACTGATAGTTTATTTAAAAAGCTGAGGCCTAATTCAAAATCCTACAGGTCATTTTGTCGAAATCAGCCAGTTTTCCGAAAATGCTATTTCTTTACCATGCATAACTAATGACGGTGCGCTGGCACTGTTACGGCCGGGCGTTTATTCAGACCACGACGGGTGACTGAAACCAGCTGGGGTCCGCTTGCTGAGCACAAGACGCATCCACCTCGTTCTCCTCAACTTCTGCGTAGTCGGCGATACCGACCAAATAGACTAGGCAAGGCCTCTTCATGGCCGTCACACTTCCCTCTTCGCAGTCTAAGCACGCACGGCGAGTTAAAAAACACCGCACGAATGGTAGGTCTTCTGCCGGGCAACGTGGGTCACTTCATTTCGTGCAGAATGACGGCCGCTTGCCGTGTATTGCGCTATGCGGTAATTGAGCTCGCTAGTTTGCTCAATAATAACATAGAGTCCATTGTAGTGGCACAGCAGCTTCTGGGACAATCCCTGCTTTCGGACAGGCCGCCACAAGAAGACCAAATCACCAAGTCTGTAAATGACGCGATGACGGTAGGCATCGTAGCGTGCTTTCGATCGATCTATGGAGGCGAGAATACGAAGGCGGGCAACGCGCCGGGCCTCTTTGGTGAGACAATGTCTCTCGGCAATGAAGGGATCTTCATGAGGCTCGACAGAAAATGGCAGTATGGTTTTCAGGGTGTAGCGTGGGGGACGGGCATATAGTAAAGCGAACGGGCTGAAGCCAGCAGTCTCAAGGCGCGCGGTATTGAAAGCGTAGGTGATGAACGGTAGGACGCTGTCCCAGATTTTGTGCCTTGAATCAACGTACATTGACCGCATGTTAGTGATGGTTCAGTTCGCGCGCTTAGTTAGGCCATTCGTCCGGTGATGTTAAAACGAGGAATAGCGAAAATGCGACTCGAAGAAACGGATAAGCTGCTCCACGACGTCAGCGGTGAACTGCCCACCACGGTCACTGATGATAACTTTTGGGGGTCCATGACAGAGGACTACGGAGCGCAGCGTAAAAGAGGAAACATGGTACGCTGTAGACGAGGGCCGGGCTACCGTTTCGCTATACCGAGTAAGGTAATCAGCGCAAACTACTATCCAGCGGTTTCCATGACAGGATTTTGGAAATGGGCCCCATAGATCTGTGCCCACTTGCTCGAACGGTGCGGCAGGTGGTGTCACAGCTTGAAGTTCACCAGATGCAATTCTAGTTGGGCACTTGTATTGTTCACACAAAGGGCATCTGGCGACCGGCCGCTCAGTCGTAGGCCGCATTTTCGGCCAATAGAAGCGGGCCGGTGGAGCGTGCGCGCCGACCCAAGATGTCCGGATTTAGGGTCGTCATGCGTGGGATACCCAGGAGGGAAAGGTGAGGAATTCCGTGTGAGTTCCAGCGACCTGGTGAACTCTTCGCGAACCACCTGGCGGATTGTAGAAGCTTGATCACAGGACGATGCTGTATCTACAGCTGCCACCGTCGTCACCCCGGCCAAACGGCGAAATTTGGGTGTGATGCGACGCATGTTCAAGGTCCCAAACGTGCGGCAGTGATGGATTACGTCAGAAACAGACTCAATACTTTCTTTTTCGATAAGAAAGTTCTAGATGTCTTCCGCAAATCCTTTAAGTAAATGGCCAACTTTGTTCTCTTCTCTCATGACAGGAGAGACGACCTTGCATAACTTGAGGAATTCCTCAATGTACTTCGTGAGCGTCTCACCAGGGATCTGTGCTTTATGCGCAAGCCCTTGTTCAGCCCGCTTCTTCCTCGCGACTGAGTCACCGAAGCACTTCTTTAGTTCCTGTACAAAGCGGTCCGACGTCGTGAAATAGTCTTTGTGGTTATCATATCACGTTAGGGCTGTGTCCGTTAAGGAAAACACGACGTTTGCAAGTCGGGCAGAGAAGTTCCACTTATTGTAGTGAGTCACGCGCAGATAGTGGGTGAGCCATTCCTCTACGTCGTCGCTGGTTGAGCCCGCGAACGACCGTGGCTCCCGGTAATGCTGCCACGAACTTCTGGGCACATACCTTGGAGCATCGCCGTCCAGGGACATTGTGGGCACAGAAGGTGGGCAGACCAGCACTGCGACGACTACAGCGAAAGTGAAGCAGAGGATCCGTCTTCGAGGAACCTGTATACCCCGACTCGCCTGTGCCAAGATATTACGACCGGGGGTTTAGTCAGACCGCAACGGGCGACTGAAACCAGCTGGAGTCCGCTTTCTGAGCACGAGTCGCATCCACCTCGTTCTCCTCATCTTTTGCGTAGTCGGCGATACCGACCAAATAGACTGGGCATCGCCTCTTCATGCGCGTCACAATATATTGTCACGACTCGGTAGAACCTCGAGGAGAGCTTACAGATATAACGGTGTACTGGTCAGCCCGCAAGAGTCCCCACGCGTTTCGGCTTCTTCATCTTCCAGCCTCGCGCTCGTAGACCCATTCGTTATCTTCGGCATCTTCTTGCATGCGGCATTTCCTCCCTCCTCAGGAAGCATCGTCTCGATGGTCACAGAAGGAAATAGGAGGTAAATATTGGTCCGAGTAGTACGGCTTCATACGTACAACGTGAATGACGTCAAATTGTTGTTGGCATCACTTGGATGTGGATAATTCGTCTGACACCACCTCATACGTTACGTCGGTTAAACGTCTCAGCTAAACATAGGGCCCGAAGTATCGCCGTAATAGTTTTTCTGAAAGTCTACGGCGGCAAATAGGCCTCCAGGCCTACACTTTGTCGCCAGGTCGTGCATGAGACTCCGGCTTAGTTCTGATGCGCGCACGCGCAAGGTGGCGAGCTTCCTCTGCGCGCTGTTCCTCGGCGTCCTGATCGACATCGTCGCCGTCGGCATTCGGGAACAACAAGGCATCCAGCACCGTTGTCAGTGGTCGCCCATGAAGAAGGAGTGCCATGCCTGAGTACAATGTTCTCAACGAAGAACCGAACTGCTTCGGCGGTGGTGCCCCTGGGCAGAGCCTTCGTCTCCCCGTAGTGAGTTGAATAATCGATGGGTGCAATTATCTATTTTTTCGCGGCAGTAGACATCGGAAATGGTCCCAGGAGGTCCATGCCAATTTGCTTGAAAGGTGCCTTTGGCACTTGAAGAGGGTGGAGTAGGCCGGCTGGTTCCTCAGGGGGTGATTTACGACGTTATCAGTCTACGCACGTCTGTACTTAGTGCTTCACTGTCGCCGGTAGTTTCGGCCAGTAGTATCCGCGCTCTACTCTAGCCAACGTACGGGTGTAGCATAGGTGGCCGGCGGTTGGCTCGCCGTGGCACGCTTGCAAGACTTCCGTGCGAAGAGCTGTTGGGCCGACGAGTAGATGACTGCTCCCCACCCGGACTGAAGTTCTTGTAAATTACGTCATGGTGAAGAAAGAATGAAGAGAGGTTGCGTGCGAAAATCTTACGCAGAGCCATAGTTCGCGTCTGGAAAAAATCAATAAGAGGGAGAAATTCCTGGTCCTCTCTCTGCTGTTGGGAAAGAGTTGCGTCACCTATGGCTTCTAAAAAAGCAGTGTCTTCATCGGTCATGTTGAAGGGTTCGACCGGTGCTCGCGAAAGATAGTCAGCATCCACATGGCTCTTTCGAGATTTTTTAAATATCCATCGTCGAACTCTCGTAACTGAAGGCTCCAAAGCTCGAGTCTCTCTAAAGGGTCCTTTAAATTCGGCAGCCAACCGAGAGAGTGATGGCCGCTAACGACTTGAAAGGGGCGAGCGTACAATTAAGGGCGGAACTTCATTACCGCTCATACCACTTCAAGGCAATCTTTTTCTGTTGCCAAGTAGTTCGTTTCTGCTTTAGACAGAGTCCTGTTGGCATAAGCAATCACTTTCTTCACACCATCCTGGCGCTGCACCAATACAGCACCTAAACCCACATTGCTCGCATCGGTATGAAACAGGGTAGGGGCGTCGTCGTCAAAGTGCGCCAGGACCGGTGGCGTCTGTAGACGTCTCTGGACATCATGAAAGGCTTGGTGCTCTTCTTCACCCCAGCGAAAGACAGCGTTGTAGCGTGTGATTGAAGGTAATGGCCAGGAAGTTCGTGAGAAGCCAGCAATAAAACGACGGTACACTCTAAAAAAAGATGTGTAAAAAAGGGGCAACAAAGGGATAACTTCGAATTTTACCCCTTCTCGGTAGGCATGGCATAACTTTGCACCCTTGAAATACCTGCTGCGAGACGTTTAGTCTGTTTTGTGAAAGTTGCACCTTTTTTATTCCTTTTTTCAGAGTTGAGAACTGTGTTTCGTTTTTTATGCCAAATATGGCGGAAAAAATGCTTCCTGGGATTTCTCTAGAGGGCAGTTTGGGTTTAGTGACTGAAATGTTGGAGGCGAAAGCTATACTGCGGCATTGTTTGCACTTGCGCAGTATCTCAATGCTGGCGGGTTCTTTTTACTGAAAAGCGCAGTTTTCTTTTTTCTTAAGAAGTAAACTTTGAAGCGCGGCAGTTCTAGTTGATCAAAAAGACATCTTTTTTCTATGTTGAAGTTAGAGCAAGCTGTCTTAAGAGAAGAAAAAGCTTTGTATAGAAGCTTTGCTGTTTTTTATCCTCTGAGAGTTGCTGATCATAATTTACCACTCAAGGTGAAATTTTCCCTTTAGCAACAAAACTGAAAACAATGGCAACGACGAATCTTTTTTTATGGTGCAATGCTGAAAGAGGCAGCCAGAAGAAATACATGTATGTGAGGTCAGGATTGATTTCCGCAACCTTCGTTTTTTAAACTTGCATAGATCAAGGTTTTTGTAATTCTTCATTTCTCAAATACGCGGTAGCACATTGTTTTACTTATATATTAAAGATGGTGCCGTGACCAACGTTGCTTGTAAAGCACGTCGGCTGTGGGCAGTTGCATGAACGCGTCCTTGAAGCAAGTTGTTCTTAAGCAGTGAGCACCCTCAGCGATGTAAAGCACTATGTACAGACGGACGTAGACTGATAACGTCGTAAATCACCCCCTGAAGAACCAGCCGGCCTACTCCACCCTCTTCAAGTGCCAAAGGCACCTTTCAAGCAAATTGGCATGGACCTCCTGGGACCATTTCCGATGTCTACTGCCGCGAAAAAATAGATAATTGTCGCCATCGATTATTCAACTCACTACGCGGAGACGAAGGCTCTGACCAGGGGTACCACCGCCGAAGCAGCTCGGTTCTTCGTTGAGAACACTGTACTCAGGCATGGCGCTCCTTCTTCATGGGCGACCACTGACAACGGTGCTGGATGCCTTGTTGCTCCCGAATGCCGATGGCGACGATGTCGATCAGGACGCCGAGGAACAGCGCGCAGAGGAAGCTCACCAACTTGCGCGTGCACGCATCAGAACTAAGCTGGAGTCTCATGCACGAGACTACAATCTTCACCACAGACAAGTCATGTATGAACCTGGCGACAAAGTGAAGGCCTGGACGCCTATTCGCCGCCGTAGACTCTCCGAAAAACTATTACGGCAATACTTCGGGGTACCCGCCGCGGTAGCTCAGTGGTTAGGGTGCTCGACTACTGATCCGGAGTTCCCGGGTTCGATCCCGACCGCGGCGGCTGCGTTTTTATGGAGGAAAAACGCAAAGGCGCCCGTGTACTGTGCGATGTCAGTGCACGTTAAAGATCCCCAGGTGGTCGAAATTATTCCGGAGCCCTCCACTACGGCACCTATTTCTCTCTTTCTTTCACTCCCTCCTTTATCCCTTCCCTTACGACGCGGTTCAAGTGTCCAACGATATATGAGACAGATACTGCGCCATTTCCTTTCCACCAAAAACTAATTAATATTATTATTATTACTTCGGGCCCTATGTTTTGCTGAGACGTTTAACCGACGTAACGTATGAGGTGGTGTCAGACGAATTATCCACATCCAAGCGATGCCAGCAACAATTTGACGTCATTCACGTTGTACGCATGACGCTGTACTACTCGGACCAATATTGACCTCCTATTTCCTTCTCTGACCATCGAGACGATGCTTCCTGAGGAGGGGGGAAATGCCGCATGCAAGGAGATGCCGAAGATAACGAATGGGCCTACGAGCGCGAGGCTGGAAGAGGAAGAAGCTGAAATGCGTGAGGACTCTTGCTGGCTGACCAGTACACCGTCTTATCTGTAAGCTCCCCTCGGGGTTCTACCGAGTCTTGACAATATATTGTGACACCCAATAATAGGCGATGCCCAGTCTATTTGGTCGGTATCGCCGACTACGCAAAAGGTGAGGAGAACGAGGTGGATGCGTCTCGTGCTCGGAAAGCAGACTCCAGCTGGTTTCAGTCGCCCGTTGCGGTCTGACTAAACCCCCGGTCGTAATATCTTGGCACAGGCGAGTCGGGGTATGCAGGTTCCTCGAAGACGGATCCTCTGCTTCACTTTCGCTGTAGTCGTCGCATTGCTGGTCTGCCCACCTTCTGTGCGCACAATGTCCCTGGACGGTGATGCTCCAAGGTATGTGCCCAGAAGTTCGTGGCAGCATTACCGGGAGCCACGGTCGTTCGCGGGCTCAACCAGCGACGACGTGGAGGAATGGCTCACCCACTATTTGCGCGTGACTCACTACAATAAGTGGAACTTCTCTGCCCGACTTGCCAACGTCGTGTTTTCCTTAACGGACACGGTCCTAACGTGATATATTAACCACAAAGATTCTTTCACGACGTCGGACCGCTTTGTACAGGAACTAAAGAAGTGCTTCGGTGACTCAGTCGCGAGGAAGAAGCGGGCTGAACAAGGGCTTGCGCATAAAGCACAGATCCCTGGTGAGACGCTCACGAAGTACATTGAGGAATTCCTCAAGTTATGCAAGGTCGTCTCTCCTGTCCTGAGAGAAGAGAGCAAAGTTGGCCATTTACTTAAAGGATTTGCGGAAGACATCTAGAACTTTCTTATCGAAAAAGAAAGTATTGAGTCTGTTTCCGACGTCATCCATCACTGCCGCACGTTTGGGACCTTGAAAATGCGTCGCATCACACCCAAACTTCGCCGTTTGGCCGGGGTGACGACGGTGGCAGCTGTAGATACAGCATCGTCCTGTGATCAAGCTTCTACAATCCGCCAGGTGGTTCGCGAAGAGTTCACCACGTCGCTGGAACTCACACGGAATTCCTCACCTTTCCCTCCTAGGTATCCCACGCATGACGACCCTAAATCCGGACATCTTGGGTCGGCGCGCTCGCTCCACCGGGGCGCTTCTATTGGCCGAAAATGCGGCCTACGACTGAGCGGCAGGTCGCCAGATGCCCTTTGTGTGAACAATTCAAGCGCCCAACTAGCATTGCATCTGGTGAACTTCAAGCTGTGGCACCACCTGCCGCACCGTTCGAGCAAGTGGGCACAGATCTATGGGGCCCATTTCCAAACTCCTGTCATGGAAACCGCTGGATAGTAGTTTGCGCTGATTACCTTACTCGGTATTGCGAAACAGTAGCCCTGCCCTCGTCTACAGCGTACTATGTTTCCTCTTTTACGCTGCGCTCCGTAGTCCTCTGTCATGGACCCCCAAAAGTTATCATCAGTGACCGTGGTGGGCAGTTCACCGCTGACGTCGTGGAGCAGATTCTCCGTTCCTGCGAGTCGCATTTTCGCTATTCCTCGTTTTAACATCACCGGACGAATGGCCTAACTAAGCGCGCGAACTGAACCATCACTAACATGCGGTCAATGTACGTTGATTCAAGGCACAAAATCTGGGACAGTGTGCTACCGTTCATCACCTACGCATTCAATACCGCGCGCCTTGAGACTGCTGGCTTCAGCCCGTTCTCTTTACTATATGCCCGTCCCCCACGCTACACCCTGAAAACCATACTACCATTTTCTGTCGAGCCTCATGAAGATCCCTTCATTGCCGAGAGACATTGTCTCACCGAAGAGGCCCGGCGCGTTGCCCGCCTTCGTATTCTCGCCTCCATAGATCGATCTAAAGCACGCTACGATGCCTACCGTCATCGCGTCATTTACAGACTTGGTGATTTGGTCTTCTTGTGGCGGCCTGTCCGAAACCAGGGATTGTCCCAGAAGCTGCTGTGCCACTACAATGGACTCTATGTTATTATTGAGCAAATTAGCGAGCTCAATTACCGCATAGCGCGTTACACGGGAAGCGGCCGACATTCTGCAAGAAATGAAGTGACCCACGTTGCCCGGCTGAAGACCTACCATTCATGCGGTGTTTTTTAACTCGCCGTGCGGGCTTCGACTGCGTAGAGGGAAGTGTGACGGCCATGAAGAGGCCTTGCCTAGTCTGTTTGGTCGGTATCGCCGACTACGCAGAAGTTGAGGAGAACGAGGTGGATGCGTCTTGTGCTCAGCAAGCGGACCCCAGCTGGTTTCAGTCACCCGTCGTGGTCTGAATAAACCCCCTGCCGTAACAGTGCCAGCGCACCGTCATTAGTTCTGCATGGTAAAGAAATAGCATTTTCGGAAAACTGGCTGATTTCTACAAAATGACATGTAGGATTTTGAATTATGCCTCAGTTTTTTAAATAAACTATCAGTTGGAAGTACAGCGCTCGGCCCGTCGAATTCGTTCTCTATCGTTATGCCCGTCTCGTTCGCGCTGCGACAAATTCTTATTATATAATAAGCTCCAACTAGTCTCCAATTAGCTTAGCTCTGTGCTAGTTGCGGCCACACTATCGCAGCTCCTCTGGTAATCGCATCTGCAAATTTGACTCCTTGTTGCCTCTTGCTGAGCTCTCCTCTTGGGATGCACGCTATTACTGTAACAGACTGTCACTTATCTGTTCTTCGCATCAGATGCTCTAACTTCGCCCATTTCCTCCTCTTTACTTTAGCTTGGATACCCGTTTTATCGCCTACTTCTCGAAAATCGCTGAACCCCTCACCGTTTAACACGTGACGATACATCGTTTGTCTGCACTGCCGAGCAACAGGCTGCTTTCACAGAGCTGTGCCAACGGCTGCACACTACCCCTGCGCTGGCTCACTTCGATGAGGAGACTGCTACCGAGATTTACACCGACGCTAGCAACATAGAGCTTCGTGCCGTCGTCGTTCAACATCAAGAAGGCGTGGAACGTGTGATCGCGTATGCGAGTCGCAAACTCTCCCGCACCGAAATCAACTACTCAACCTCGGAAAAGGAGTGCCTCGCTGTCGTCTGGGCCACGATGAAATTTCGGCCTTATATCTATGGTTGTCATTTTAAAGTTGTCACCGACTACCATTCCTTGTGCTGGCTTACAAATATCCGGGACCCATCAGGCCGCCTAGCACGCTGGAGCCTTCGCATTCAAGAATTTGATTACACAATTGATTATAAGTCCAGACGTAAACACGGAGACGCGACACTCTCTCACGGTCACCCGTATAGCAAGCTGATGACAGCGCAGAGGATGACAATCGTTTCCTAGATGTTATCAGCAGTTCGGACTTAGTGGCAAAGCAGCGTGCTGACGCTGACCCGCGATCTGTCATGGATCACCTGGAGGGCCATGCTTCCAACGTACCTCGATACTTTTCCCGCCACTTCTTTTTTGCATTCGCAATGGTGTACTGTTCAGGAAAAACTCCAGCAACGGTGACCGGCCCTACCTCCTAGTCGCACCATCAGACCTCCGCGACGACATCCTTTCGGCGTGTCATAATGAGCCCACCTCTGGTCACTTGGGATTTTTACGCACGCTCGCTCGAGTGCGTCAGGGTTATTATTGGCCTAAACTTGCAAAGACCATCCACCGCTACGTCAGAGGTTGCCGTGAGTGCCAGCGTCGTAAGTCACTACCACTCAAGCCCGCAGGTATGCTTGAACCAATTGCGCCACCTCGCACACCATTTCGCCAAGTCGGCATTGATCTTGTGGACCCATTCCCTGTGCCATCATCTGGCAATAAGTGGATTATAGTTGCGACTGTATATTTGACGCGCTATGCAGAAACCCAGGTTGTGCTGCGCATTAGATCCTCTGAAATCGTGCGCTTCTTTATACACCGCGTTGTTTTACGACATGGCGCCCCGTCTTCCGTCATCACCGATAGGGGCACCGTGTTTACAGCGCAGCTCATGCACGAGGTGTTCCAACATGCTCGCAATGTACGTCGACGTTCAGCACAAGACTTGGGACTAGATCCTCCCATATGTGACGTTTGCCTACAACACGGCGATTCAGGAAACGACTCGATCTACACCGTTTCTCCTCGTCTACAAGCATTCGACTCAGTGGAAACCTCAGCAGTCAAACAGGCATTGCGTAATCAGGGGGTAGAAGAGCCTTATGTAAAAATACTGGAAGATATATATAGCAACTGCACATCTACTAAAGTCCTCCATAAAGTCAGCAATAAAATTCCAGTAAGGAAGGGCGTCATGCAAGGAGTCACGATCTCGCCTATGCTGTTCACCGCATGGTTACAGGAGGTATTGCGAGGCCTGAATTGGGAACAGGTGGGAATAAGAATAAATGGAGAATTCCTAAATAATCTGCGATTCGCTGATGACATTGCCTTGCTGTGTCACTCAAGAAGTGAACTGCAAATCATGATCAAGTAGTTAGACATGCAGAGCAGAATGATGGGTCTAAAAATTAACATGCAGAAAACCAAGGTAATGTTCAACAGCCTAGAAAGGGGACAACAATTCACAATTGGCAGCGAGAGCCTGGAAGTTGTGACGGAATATGTCTACTTAGAGCAGGAAGTGACAGCTGCTCCGGATCATGAGAGGGAGATAACTAGAATGATAAGAATGGGGTGAAGCGCATATGGCAAGTTCTCGCAGATCATGAGAGGCAGTTTACCAATTTCCTTCAAAGGAAAAGTGCACAACAGCTTTTCTTACCGGTACTCACCTACGGGGCAGAAACGTGGAGGCTAAAGAAAAGAGTTCAGCTCACGTTAAGGACAACGCAGCGAGCCATGGAAAAAAAATGATAGGTGTAACGTTAAGAGACCGGAAGCGGGCACAGTGGGCGAGGGAACAAACACGGGATAATGACATTCTAGTCGAAATCAAGAGAGAGAAATGGGCTTGGGCAGGGCATGTAATGCGAAGGCAAGGTAACCGCTGGTGCTTAATGGGAGAGCAGTGGATTCCAAGAGAAAGTAAGCGTAGCAGGGGGCGGCAGAAGGTTAATTGGGGGATGAGATAAAGAATTTTGCAGGCAAAGGGTGGATGCAGCTGGCAAAGGACAGGGTTAATTGGAGAAACATGGGAGAGGCCTTTGACCTGCAGTGGGTGTAGTAAGGTTGATGATGATGATGCCTCGTACACGAGCGTGATGTCCAAACGATGCTCGACGCCATGCTTCTGTCCCCCTTAAGACCATGCGCTCACGCCAGACGCCGAGGAATTTACCCGGCACGCAGAGGAAGCCCGCCATCTGGCCCGTATGCACATCCTCCGGCAGCAGGCAACGAATGCAGAACGCTGCAACCAACGACAGCGCCACGTCGAGTACCACCCCGACGACAAAGTGTGGGTATGGACCCCGGTACGTCGCCCCGGCCTGTCTGAGAAGCTCCTGAGCCGCTACTTTGGACCCTACACTGTGCTGCGCCGCATCACGGACGTGGCGTATTAAGTCCTTCCCGATGGAACTCTGCCCAGTTCGCGCCGTCGACCGCAGCCTGAGGTCGTGCGCGCACTGCGTATGAAGCTGTACTTTACGCAGTAACGGGCACCTCGTTCGCTCCATGTGCGCCCACCTTTCTTCCTTTTTTTGGATGGGGAGGGGGAATAACACCGCCAGGTGTCCAAGGGCAGCCCCTTGATGACAAAGAAGTGAGACGCGCGTAATTTTTGCAGCTGGGACACTGCTTGATTCCTTGCGTCCTGAGCCTAGCCTTTTTGATTCTGCAACCCATTTGCGGCAATATTGCCCTTACCATTTTTCTCACTACAGTGCAAATTTGCTATCAAACCTTTCTGTTAGCCTTCTAGTTCGGTTAAAGTATAGTGGGATAGAACTCAAGAAAACAGCAGCTGGTGCCAATAGGCCACAGTGTCCTATATTAGTCCGTTGACAAATCGCAAGAGTGAACAAAATGAGATTTTTAATGTTTGATCGACTGTATCAAAAAAAGCCTGAAGCATCGAAATTCTATATCTCAAAACTTCCGTCTCGTAATGAGTTTCTTGTTTATGTAGCAAGAAACGTTTTACGATAGTATACCTTTTCTTAGAGTATTTCTGTTTGGCGGTCCTGATTGCTAGGAGAGCTTGACTGCATACTTGACCTGTATCCGACCGTACTGCGTACTTTCTACCTGCCGGACGCTGCGAATGTGCAGCTCAAAATCAGGAAGTGCATGTAAAATGAACTTAACATGTTCTGCAGCAAATACAAAGCTCAACAGCAGCCCATTTAAAAACAATTTTGAAGGAACTTTTCTTCATTAAGTATAGCCCTTCAGAGATTTTCAACTCTAGTAAGCGGCAGGACAATCTCATCAAACACAGGAAGAAGCTAAAAAGTAAACTTTTGCAGAATCTTGAAGGCCTTTACAACATGTACACGCGCTCGAGCTATTGCTGGATTACGAAGTGCCTCACATTCTTCCACCTGCTTCCTCTGCCTCAAGGCGGCACGACACCGCACGATGCACCATGCTCAATCCGTTTCCGACATTGCAGGTTCTGCTGTTCTGGCTTCCTGCTGCTGAATGCCCCTTCCCTTAAGTTCCTTCAACCGTTCACGGTGAGGAGTGTGCAGCCAACTGCAGTGTACTCGGCACTGTTGTCAACGACGCTCCAAATCTGGCTCTGATACCGCTGCTCACCTTGCAATCCAGCCCCTCATCAATGGGATCAACCACCGGACCCGCCCGCGCGGCATATATAACGCGACCCGCCGCAGATCACATGGGGCACGACACCGCACGCTGCACCATGCTCAACCCGCTGCTGACATTACAGTTTGGTTACATGAACAATTTCAATGAATGTAAAATTAGCAACCACTGCATGTAGCGGTGTCTTGTCCTATGTGATCAAGTGGTGTGGCGCTGTGCAGATGTGTTGCGACTGTATATTATCCCACCTGTTGTACCAGCTGTTGTTATACCTATCAGGTGACGTTGAGCTCAACCCAATGCCACCGACAATATTTGATATTTCTCACCCTCGCCGTCGCGGTGGTTGAGTGGTTATGGCGCTCGGCTGCTGGCCCGAAAGACGCGGGTTCGATCCCGGCCGCTGCGGTCGAATTTCGATGGAGGCGAAATTCTAGAGGCCCGTGTACTGTGCGATGTCAGTGCACGTTAAAGAACCCCTGGTGGTTGAAATTTCCGGAGCTCTTTTCTACGGCGTCCCTCATAGCCTGAGTTGCTTTGGGACATTAAACCCCCATAAATCATATGTCACACCCTCTAACGCCTCGAGGACGCAGAAGTGATCTTATGTTCTGAGCTAAGGGAACTGAAGGCTGCGCAAGACAACCACGGATAGCTAATATCCGAACTAAAAAAACCTCATTTCTTTGTTGGAATTTGTTGACAAGAAGGAACCAGGGGATTCGAACTTAGTTGAAAATAACGAAATAAAACGTGAACTTCCAGTCCTTCATGCCGTCAATATTGACGCAAGCAATCATATGCGAAGAAACGACTTACTTTTTCTCGCCTCAAAGATTCCAAAAAAGAAAATTGGGAACAATATGAAAAACACCTAAGAACCCTTTGCTGTACTGAGTTCGGTGTCCAACTAGACAGTGGTAGTATAGAACGTGCACATCTATAAAATATACTGCACGGATAAACAACGCCCAATCATTAGATTCGTGGCGACACACTCTGCGCATATGTCGGTGCAGCCTCCACCTTGTTGTCATCCGGCACACTGTAGCACGGCCAAACGCTGGACTGCGTTACCGATAAAACACAGCGCCACCGTATCGTCACCCGAGGCATGCGTCACCGACGGTCGCTACAAAAACAGGCTGCCCGGCTGGGAAGAGCAGCTTTTTCCTTCCCCTACCGAGACGAGCGTAGCGTCGGTATGCTCGTGCGCTGCCGTCGATAATAGAATTAAGCATGCAGTTACATTTTTTATGTTTGGATCCGTCCGACAGCAGAAACGACTTCCCTCATATTATTTCATTTTAAGAAAATTATGTCGTGTGGGCCCAAACTGAAAGACACTGACTACGCAATCAGAGAAGATTTTGCCCCTGAAACTTGTTTTACTCGTTCCAAACTATGCCGCTCATCCGCCCTCGAAAATGTGCCTTCGAACTGCGACTACATAAACTGCACGTTGGAAAAAAAGTTTTTTACCTAAAACCCCAATACTGACATAGTGTTGGAATGTAATGCACGTGTTCCCAACGCCGATGGTAGCGAATGACGCGGAACGAATCATGCTTACAACAGACGTCTTCCATCATACCTATTGATCAATGTCGCATTCAGCAACATAGGGAGCGCAATTCGAAAGCGTGACCAGCTTCTTAGCTTCATCGACGATATTGACGCTCACGTTATCATTCTAACTGACACATGGTTAACTTAAGATATCCTCAATAACGAAGTGCTTCCCGCTAATCTAAACTTCACCATGTATCGTCGTTGTCGTAGCAACCCTAGAGGGTGTGGCGTTCTGATAGCTATAAGAAATACATTCTCCTAATGCTTAGTGTACCACGGCAACATACTCGAAATATTGTAGGTTTGTGGTCATGCCTCAACTGTTAAAGCTATATTCGGCATTTGTTACCGACAGCCAGATTATGGCCCATCTTTCAGCAACTCATAGTACCGTAGTTTACATTGTATTATGAATAACTTTCCAAACTCACCTATATTTCTATTTGGTGATTTCAATTTTCTCCAGATTAACTGGCCTCTTCTTAGGGTAAGCCGCCGCGGTGGCTCAGTGGTTACGGCACTCGGCTGCTGACCCGAAAGACGCGGGTGCGATCCCGGCCGCGGCGGTAGAACTTCGATGGAGGCGAAATTCTAGAGGTCCGTGTACTGTGCGATATCAGTGCCCGTTAAAGAATCCCACGTGGTCGAAATTTCCGGAGCCCTCTACTAGGGCATTTCTCATAGCCTGAGTTGGTTTTGGACGTCAAACCCCATAAACTAAACCAATCTACTTAGGGCACCCGGTAAAAGGCAGTCCAGTGAGCCCAAGCAAATCTTCGGTCCACCACTTGATTTCAGTCTCCATCAAGCCATAACACTTCCGACGAGAGATAATAAAACCCTTGATCTCGTGCTGACGTGCAATCCAGCAAACATTAAAAGCATAACGGTTCTTCCTGGACGCAGGGACCATGCCCTTCTACACATTTTCATATCACTACTACTGAAAGTTAGATCAACAGCTCAAAAGATAATCTTCAACTACAATAAAGGGAACTTCGATGCTATCGAAGTTGAACTTGCACTGTTTCAGGGGCACTTTTGCGAATCTTATCTACCAAGACGTCATCTGCATGTATGAATAATGTTTGCTTTCTGTACACCAACATCCGAAGTCTTTTGCCGAAGAGCGTCGCTTTTTCATCACTCATTCATTAGGCTCAGCATCACTGGTAGCTCTTAGCGAAAGGTGGTTTAATGACACCTTTCATAATTATTGTATTTTAGTACAGGAGTCATTCTTTAGTTTTTAGTAGCAACAGCTACACTGGGCTACCAGTCTAGCATTTTGCGGTACATGGGAGAGGTCGTTTGCGCGCATGCGCCGTTACCATGGCCACCAAAGAGGGGCAAAGCGCGGCGTGCGCTTCGCCATCGCCGCGGCCGCGCACCCGCTCCACCGTCAAAGCCGAGTGTGACGTCACGCAGATGAGCAGTTGTGCGCATGCGCCGATAATATGGTAACCTGAGAAACCCCACAACTGCGCCGCGTTCTTCGTCGCCGCCTCGCAGCACGCCGCTCTATCACTGTGCTTCGCATGCGCAGCATTGCGCAACAAAGGCGGAGATGTAGTGGGCTTCTGTATGACGAGGTTTGATATGCATGCAGAGAAGGGGAGTCCAGCCGCTGCTAAACGGCAGCGGAGACAAGAAAAGATTAACTCTTCCTGTCCTGTGTCTGTCGCCTGGCAGTTGGCTTGAATCAAACAAGAACGTGGGAGTCTGTGGGTATGTGAAACAAGGCATCACCGCTGTCAGACATCTCCCTTAGATCGCGGTGATTAATGGTGAAGCCTGCTGTGTTCGGCTTCTGGAAAGCGGCATTATCATCCGAGAAGTCTACATGGCGCCGGCAATATCTGTCAAGCACACGATTGATGTGGTTTCCACGTGCATACCAGCCTACAACACGGTTTGACAGTTGTGTGTTACTTTGGGTGACTTCAACAGAAAACAGGACTCTTTTAGTCAGAGCATTAAAGAAAAGTTACTTTAATTTAGCTTCGGGCTCTCACATCCAGCCTACACAATGGGGAACAACTATAGAGCTTGTATACTGAAGAGGCTCTAGTAAATCGTAATACTGTGTCGACAAAATTGAGTCCGCTGCATGCTACTTCACTGATCATCGGGCAGTCTTCGTCTCTGTCAAGCAAAATGAATAAAAGATGTGTATGCCCAATATCTGTCATTGCTAAAGATATAGTGACCACAGCCAGCTGAGCTGGGAAACATACCTCTCGCTACGTATATCCTGACATAGCCGAGATATGCCACTGCGAATTTTTAGGTGTGATATGAACTCTCGTAGAGGAAGCGGCGTCCTTCTCGCTATCAGAAAAGAATTTATGGTTGTACCAGCCACTGTTGATTCATTCGTCGAGTGCGTCTTAGTCTCAGTTCGGTGCGGTGCAACTAACCTATTAATTGGTGTTTTCTGTCGTCCCCCTAACCTTGTAGCTGCCTTTTTGGAAGAATTTTCTCAAATTTTGTTGAGGTGTGTACGCGTTTTCGTCACAGAAAGTTGATCATCTTCGGTTATTTCAACTTCCCAAGCATTACCTGGCTCTCATTAGCCGTCCCTCCCAGTGACATTGAAGCTCGTGCCTTTCCCCACTCATGCCTTGATTTTTCATTAACGCAGCTGGTTCATCTGCATACGCGATCCACAACTAGTACTGCTAACATTTTGGAACTTGAGTTAACAACGAGTCCAGACATCTGCTCCGGCTTAAATTATCTGGACGGACTTCTCGAACACGTCATTCATAGTCAAAATTTTACCTACGATGAAAACAACAATCTTATTTTCAAATACCAGCACGATTTTCGCAGGGCTTCTCTTGTGACATAAAACTTGCAAGATTCGTTCATGACTTGCATGAGTGAATCAACGCTGCCGGGTTAATTTATGCCATTTTTCTCGATTTTTCAAAACCATTTGATCATTTTCCTCATCATAGGCTTATGCTCAAACTAACTGAGTTGAATATTTACCGTGGTGTTATTACTTGGTGTGCGGACGCCGTGAACTCTAGACTTCAGTTTACCTTCATTAACAACTACAAGTCGACTGCTTCTAAAGTCACTTCTGGGGTACCACAGATTGCGTTCTAAATCCCCTACTCTTTTTAATATATATTAATGATTTACCTAATGCTGCGCCTTCCCGCGTTAGGCTCTTTGCCGATGACTGCGTAATATATCGTAATATTATTTCTATCACAGACCAACAATATTTGCAAACTGACTTGCATGCAGTAATCGCATGCTCCACATTTTTGGCTTATTCCACTTAATACTTCTAAGAGTAAGCTTTTTCTTTCACTCGCAACTCTCGCATTTCCCAACCTTATTTCATAAATAACAATTCTGTCGAATTTACAACTACTTACAAGTACTTACAAGTACCTCGGAGTTCACCTGCAATCAGGCTTACCATGGCTTAACCACATTAATCTAACTTTAGCATCCGCCAACTGCTCCCTCGGGCTCAATCCGCTCCCTCGCACCTGAAAAAACTCGGGATCATCACACTCATTCGTCCGAGGATTGAATATTCATCACCCATCTCGGATCCTAATAAAGCCTATCTCATAGCTAACATTGGGTCTGGAGAACCGTGGTGCACGTTATTTTTTCAGACTATTCACCTACTACCACCGCCACTGGCATAAAAAAGCGCCCCGAATTAGAAGACGTCTTACCGTCGTAAACAATCGCGAATAGCACTTTTTCATAAACTGTATCACCATCCTTCGCTTCACTACGGATTTTTCCAATCACCATCAGCTTTCTTTCCGCGCCTCGGCCACCTGCACAAAGTTAAACGCATCGCGTGTCGTTCATCTGCATTTGCGAAGTCATTCATACCACGCGCTGTCATAGAGTGGAACAATTTCCCAGCATACATAGACATTCAATCTAACGCCTCTGCATTTTTTGCTCTCATCCGTAGCGACTTTGGCATCTGAAATGTTTGAATAATTTTTTTCGAGTTGTACTTTTGCGATTAGTTCTGTACTTTTTTGCCTAATGCGTACACTTTAGTATTCTTCATTTCCGTTATGCCTAACTTTTTTAAGACGAAAACCTTTAATGGCTCATAACGTAGTCCGTTCTCAGAGGGTGTCACACGTTTAACTCGGGAACTAAAAAAGATAGCAGAAAAAATGGTTACTTCAGATAGAGGAGGAAGAAATGAACTAAGCCAAGTTTAATGATTGTAGAGTAATTAATTAACTATAGGTGAAACTGTCGAAATTGCGTCGAAATAGTGCGGACTCCGATATAACCACGGGAATGGTGTGACATCACATCTACCGGAAGTCATCACGGCATAGTGAAAACTGCCACAGAATGGTCGGAAAGACCTCGCATTAGTGTCAAATTAAATAGAAAAATGTGTAATCATTCGCAGTAGCAGCATGTCATGCAAAGGCTTTCACATCTCAACACTTTAATTGCAAAAATGAATCGTAATTTTTCTTTTGTATTATATTGTTTTTATCGCCTGCTTTTTACTTACTCTCTGGTGCCTAATTATTGTTTGTACGTTATACCTAGTCTATTTATTATACCTTTGCTTGTTTGCTTGGTAATGATGTTCCCTGTACATGTGTTTACACTGATCCCCCTCCCCCTATGTAAAACCCTCGAAGGAGGCCCTTTCGGGGTATGCTGAATAAATAATGAACAGCTAATCATAACTGCTAATTATACAAAACAACAATAGAAAACCTTACAAAAAATACGGCCCAAAAATAAATATTAGGTCCGGTCATAACAACGAGTGGTTTTCCGTAAACCTGAAAGTCTCCTAAAGAAGAAAAAACGCCTCTATCGATCAGTAAAGATGTGTAACTCCCTACTACATGAGACCGATAATGTCATTGTACAAACTCATGTATTGAGAGCCTAGCTGGTGCAAAAAATAAAATATTTTCCATCAATCTACTTAGAATCCTACAACCGACCTGCAACAAATTCTGGCGCATCCTAATCCCAAGGACTCGCCCGAACCAAACAGCGATCATGGGAACTGATGGTGAACCAGCTGAACCAGATCAGTATGACAACGTTTTGAACCGCTATTTCGTCTCGGTGTTTTCTCCTTCAAACAACTCTACGACCATAACTTCATCACAATCTTCGCCAGTTACGATGCCTATAGTACAGGTTGATGCCACGACATCAGTGACCTTATTTTTTCTCTACAATTCTCTTCGTCAGCAGATGTGGCTATATCAGTAGTCAACTACTAAAAAACACATCAGCGTCCCCGGTTGATATATAACAATTATTCTTCGCCCAGTCTTCACAATTAGAGGAAGTCCCGGATGACGTGAAAATTGCCCAAATCATTACAGTATTAAAATCCGGCGACCGCAAATGTTCGTCTATTACCGCCCTATTTTTCTAACCAGTGTAGCATCAAAACTGCTCGAACATATATCCACGAACATAATGCCACATCTTGAATCTAACGACTTATTTTATCCACACAAGGATGGTTTTAGAAAACACCTCTAATGTGAATCTCAGCTTGCCGAGTTCATACACAATTTGCTGGAATCCATGGACGAGAACCTCCAAATAGATGCTGTGTTCCTCGATTACTCCAAAGCGTTTGATTGAGCGCCCCACAATCATTTACTGCAAAAACTTTCATCACTACAATTTGCCGTCAACCTAATCCGTTGGACCGAAAATGTTCTTCCAGGGCGCAAGCAGTTCACTTCTACAAATGATAGCCATTCTCCTCTTAGCAATGTAACATCGGGAGTCCCTCAGGGCACTGGACTGTCGCGACTACTATTCCTAATTTACAGTAATGACCTCCCTTGCAATATAAAATAGAAATTGCGGGATTTTGCGTACGATTGCGTTATATACAGAGTGATCAGGGCGACTAACGATACCTGCGCCATAACTTGAAGGCCGTATCTCCTGAGACAAAAAAACAGCATATATAACAATAATTCGCCCAAAACTAAAACATGCTTCACCATATGGCACCCATCAGAAGCGTATTTACCTCGCCGCTGGCCTTGAAGCCGTACAGAATCAGGCCATTCAAATTATAACATCTTGCTATTCAAGAAGAACCAGTGTCACCACGCTGAAACAGTTCCTTGCCATTCCATCACTCATGTCACGTTGCATGACATGTCGCCTCTGTCTTCTTCATCTATTCTATTATCACACACGCACGAGTCACGCAAAGCTACAACCCCCGAACAGGAGGTCTAGCCACCTCAGCCAAGACCATTGCATTGCACTTATCTACTGTCGAGCCTTAGCACTAAAGTGATTTTTTTCTGGACGCGATAGCACTATGGATTTGCCTGCCAAATCCTATCAGAACAAACTGAATACAAATATCCTGTAGCGACCGCGCCCTGGCGTAGGGTCGCCCCTGGCCTGGACCGCGAACATCTCCTAGGGAATCCAAAACACAGTTGAAATCACCGGCAAGAGAACAAGTAACGGTCTAACCGAGAAGAATCTAACAGATCAAAGAAATTAGAAGAATCGGTATGGCAAGCTGATGCACACACCACTACCGCTCTGAGGCGCCTACCGCCCAATTAGAAATCGACCGCAAGTGTGCGGCCGTCGAAGCCGTAAGTGCAATGCGCGCCAGAGCGAAGGGAATGGTTCACAAAAAACACCCCAACACCGCAGGAAACGCATGTTCATGAAGAAAAGGCTTTCACACAAAATCGAGACTTCAAATCAGTCACCTCGCTTGGGCACACAGTAAAAAATTTCACACCATAAAATGGAGCATAATTGCATGCACACCTTTATACCTTACAAATTAGGAGTTTTTATTACACATGCTCCCATCCTGCACCCACGAATTTTAGAAGGTTGCATGAACGGGTGTATGTGGCCCTAATACTCCTTGTAGTGCCTTTGAGGTGCAAGGGTGTTCCTTTCAAAAATGTAAAGCTGGCTTCACCTCAGTGCAGCATGTCCAAGTAAATGAGGGAAAAGAAAGAAAAAAACAGAAGCTATAGCCCCAGCTCGTGTGCTTTACGGAACAAAACATGCTAGCGTAGTTTCTGTGACAACATCACATGCCCATGTGAAGACGCAATATGCATGTTTGGAATTTTATTGACGTTTTACTAATGCGTCGACGCCATTGTTAAGGCAGCAATCCACATGGCGATAAAATTAACTAATCATGAAAGCGGTACAAACGCGCTGATGATGCCTATAATATGCGCTCGTTAGGACATCACTTTGAGGCATGGTTTAAATCTTTCGCAGCCGAGAACATACATGCAGCGGCAGCAAAAATTCGGTTCTCTTGCAGCCTAAATAAAATATGATTGGTTTTGTTTCAAATGCCTCTAAAATTGTTGGAATAATACCTATGCCTTGACATTGGGGGCTCATTGGTTCTTTGGATAATAACGTGCTCCTGTACTGAATCCATATCAAGGCAAAGTAGTTACGACTGCATCGTAGTGAATAGAGAAATCATTGCGTTGACGTCTTGCGACAATATGTTTCATTCGGGGCACTGTCTGCGCCAAATCATTCGGCTTTACACACCAATCACGCACAAGAAACAGGACCAAACTTAACTATTTCTTGAAGCAGCCACTGTGTCAACTGAAAGAAAGGTTGTTGTGGAGACCACAAGTTAATTAGGTCCCCAGAAGAGCTTGAGAATATCTAAGTGCAAAGTGGGCAAAACAAAAACTTTATTTTGCCTCGACGTACATAGCTCCCCAAGACTGACCGAGTAGCAGGAGGTGCCTTTGCAACCCTCCAACCCCTCTCCAGCCTCTCTTAACCACCTCACCACGAGTGCCCTGCCACCGTCCCTGCGCGGACCTTCGAAGATTGCTCGGGCTACAAGCGCAGCGCGTAAGCCGAGTGGTCTCTCCGCTCGAAAGGGGCGGAGCCAGGACGTGCGCGTGCAGACGGGAGGCAGAGAAGGCGCGTGCGCCCCGGCTTACGTAAACAGCAGACATGGCGCATTCATGATAGTACCTAACACCGCCATTGAGTCCATGCCACAGATCCAAGTTACGCGTGTTCGCACAAACGCTGCCATACTACCGCACTGCACGTGTCCCTTGTCAACAACACTGCCGTCGAATACGTCGAACTAGTGAACGAACCCCACCTGAAGGCAACGTCCCTACTTCTTCGGGAGCATTCCCGGATACCTGTTCGGGAGGAAGCCGTCCAAGAATGTGCTATGCTTTGCCTGCCATACATTTCATGGTCCCCTCCTCTTTCGTCGGCGACATAGGCTACAATTTTTTATATATATTTTGCTACCATTGAACTGCAGCTGATGGAGTGAAAGTAAAAAAAAAATGTCGGAAAGGGGGCCGATTCTTGGTAACTTTTCAATCCGAAGAAATATAGCATGTTTATTCGCTTCTTATTTTCCATAAGTGCAACTGTTAGCAATCGGTGTGTATGCTGCTCCGATGCTGCAAACGCTTCCCAGCTGCCGTACACATTGTTAGTGAAAACTGAAAGCGAAACTTAATTTCTGCCTCTAGGCGGCCACCGGTGCCGTCGCGTCTTTGTTGACTCTTTTTTCAGCCTGTTCGTCATGGCGTCGTGCTGTGCCTGCTTCAGCGGTTTAGGAGAACGTGTTTTTGACCGCGTTTTTCGAGGTACCATAGTGAACTGAAGTGCTTTTTTGTGCATATATATCTGGAAAAGAGCGTAGGTTCGTTCATTGCTGTCCAAGTACTTTATATGGCGTATCAGGACAGTGGCAGCCGCTCGGCCGAATACGTTTCTTTGTTCCAGATGTGCAGAAAGGGCGGCGCTCGCTGACATTGTAAAGATTAAAAGTCTGAAAGCAGGGGCGAAGTTTTTATGTACGCGTGTTCATGCGCCAGATTGTATTTGAAATGTAGCAATCATTGTCCTGAACTCGGCGTCAGTGAAAAAGACGAGTGTTGCCGTGATGTGGAGACGTAGAGCAGCTCAGCCCTACCACGAACCTGCCTCGGATGGTAAGCAATCCTATTTGTTCATGCATGCAGTTCACATTTTACAAATGATATGTTATGGAAGAGCGGTCTCAGGGTCTGCCGTTTCCAAGTACCTAAGTGCGAAGGTCCGCGCTTTTCTTGTATCCTAGGAAGAGAAGCAGCGCTGAACAGAGTTCCCCGAGAATCAGTGTGCACACAGCTTTTTGTTTTGACAAAACTAATGTTGAAGAGTACTGCCGCATGCTGCTTAAGAGCTCTACTATGTGTGCTCCGTCAAATTTAAAGACGGTTAACGCTATTTCATCAAATTCTTTGCCTTGTAGTTTATTCTTGCGTGGTAATGTTTGGAGCTGTGCGTAGGGACTGTACTGTATCTCTGCGTAAAATGCAATGCGTAAGCGTGACGTCTGAGATAAACTTTTAATTTTGCCTGCTGCACAAGCGTTGACTGCCGGTCGTTTTGTGCATCAGGCCCGTTTGCAATTTGTTGACGCTACCATTTAGTTTGATTTTTAGTTGTTTTTAGAACGGCACCCAGATTAAGGAGTCCTGTGCTGTTCTAGCTAAGTATATTTATCTTGCTTTTTCACGTTCCTAAAAGTTCATTGTTTGGCCAGAGTGACCAAATTAATAAGTTTTGGCGGTCTGTAATTATGATGGTATTAATTGGATGTCTGCAGGGGAAACATCCGCATGGCAGCCCACAGCTTTCAGCTCGTTGCCACTGGGAAATATTTATGAGCAGTATGGAAGCACAGGATTCCTTAATCTGAGTGCAAGCTTCTCTTTATGTTATAGTTAGGTACTCTTTTGGGCCACTTTCCCTTCTTTTCTTCATCAAGCGACGTCATGAAACAGGGTACATACTCTAACCATGCCCTCAATTATTTGTACATTCTTTCTAGCTCGTAGTCAGCACAGGATTATTGCAAACCAATTTTTGTGTTGTTGAACGTAGTTTTCTGAAACCCCGCATTAAAAGACTAAGTGCCAAATATGTGGATGATTTTTTTATATTTCTACATTATTCAACAAAAACTTGTCCAATACTTTGTGCTTGGCAAACGGTGGCCGCAGTTTCCTATGTGCTATAAAACCCAACACAAGAACAACAGAAGCAAAAGAAGCTGATAAAATGTTTCGGACATGAAAAAATTGTAAGGCATGTCAGCAAAAATTGTCTCTTTTTGAAGCATATTCAGCCATATGTTGCAAGGTGAAGTCGCCCTCATTTGTTTTCTAATGGCAGATGAATTTATTTCTAAAAGTTTAATTTTAACAATTTTTGTTTCAAGCGAAAAAATAAATTTGCAATTTGTGTCCCTGCGTTCAAACCCAGCATTGCTCTCTGCACGGTGCGCCAGGTAGATGCTCCTCATATATTGGTTTTGAAAGGTCCGATGGCATGTGCATTCACATTTTGCCACTTTCAACTCGAGCATGATATAAGTCCAGCATGCACCAGAGAGATACAGGCTCGATATGCTGAAACTTGCGTATACCTGTCAATGGTAGTATTCTTGTAAACAGCCTAGTGAGGTCACCTTCGTTTTCTTCAATGATATGTTGGAGCACCCAGAGAGCTACAACACACTTGATAGCTTTTTTTTTTGTTCACCCATGTAAAGAGCTAGCTCATAGAGCAGTATTTGACCTTTGTATGGACTGTGATTATTTTCTGTTGCTACCAAGGGCCTCACAGTTCCTCCAGTGCAATCGCAAGCACTCTTGACATGTGACTTGGTGAAAAAGTCTATACCACTGAAAAACAAAAATAATTTTCATGGTAGTACAGGTTCTTACCTCTGATTGGTCAGACCGCAAAGTGTGCTTCACGGCTCTCTACTGTTTGTGTTGAGGAACAATAACTGTTCTGCAATCCGGCCGCTTCATTTTTTCTTTTTGTAAACGTAATCGTCAGCAGGTTTCTGTATTGCTGAACCTGGCGGCATTGAACCTCATCACACCATTGTATTCGAGCGGTGGAGTGCTGGTTCCGTGTATATTTCCAGCCGGCGGCAAAATGTGTTGAATTGAGGAGAAGGCGCGGAGAAATGTCAGATGTTGAACCCAGGGACTCAACTTGCAGAGAGAGAGAGAGAGAGAAATAACATTTATTAGCACCCGTTAAAAGGATGATGGATATCCGAGGCGCCGCTCGGTCCCAGCCATGTCCTCCCCCTCAGCCGTCGACCGGGATCTCTTGGATCTCAGCAGCGGCAAGGGCGAGACGGATGACTTCTCGTTGTTGATTGTCGTCCTCGTTGTGAAGCAGTGCCTCTCAGGACTCGTCCGTTCTGTCAAGTTGCCCAAAGCTCGCACATGTCCATACCATATGGGTCATGTCCGCTATGTCGTCGCAACGTTTGCACCTGGGGCTGAAAATCGCAGTGTGCCACTTGCAATAAAGCTGAGGATTACGGAATACTCCGGTTTGGAGCTTGAGCCACACAACCTCTTCGCTTTTGGTTAGCTGCTTACTTGCTTTTGGAAGTACCGCTTGGCCTAATTTTTAATGGTTTAGGATTTCCTGATACGTGCTAAGATCGTGAACGAACTGTAGAAGCTCCTCATCGCGCGAGGGGGACGGGGTTGTGCACAAGACGCCACTGGGATCCCGGAAAGTAGCTAATCCTCGGGCCAGTGCGTGCGCTTTCTCGTTTCTCCTCAACCCTTGGTGCACGGGTGTCCAAATGAGCGCTACCAGTTCTGCCGGTGGTGGACTGCCGGCCAACACTCGTGCTGCTGAAGCTGAAATGCAGCCCGCGTCAAAGTTTCCAATAGCTGGCTTTGAGTCACTCTCGATAATTTTAACCAGTTGTTGAGTTAGAGCCAGCGCAATGGCCAACTCTTCCGCCTCCGTTACTGTCGAGTGTCTGGTGCTGCAGCACGCTACCGGGCCTCCGTTTTGCCTAGTGGCTACCGAAATGTGCCCCGAACTATTTGTGCATTGTGCGGCACCCGTATACAAAACATCATGTCTGCCCTGAAAGCGAGCTTGCAACGCTACTGCTCTCTCCTTCCTCCGGCTCTCATGGTAGATGAAATTCATGTTTTTGGGGAGTGGGGGTATCTTTAATTTGTCCCTAACCTGTCTAGGAACCGGGTCCATACGTCTCGAGCACGCTCGAGGCTCGTGCCCCAGCTTTTCTCGAATGCTGCGACCAGTACGACTGCGCAAAAGTCTCTGATACTGCGAGGTCCTTGCAGGCTCAATTAACTCTTCGATGGTATTCGAAACCCCTAGACTCAAAATCTTGTTTTTTGGCGCACAGGGTGGTAAACCTAGTGTTGTTTTTATCCCTTTAAGGATTAAAACATCCAGTTTGTCCTTTTCCGCCTGGTAAAGCCGCAAATAGATGCCGCGTAGACTATCCTGCTGATTATAAAAGATTGCACTAGCCTAAAGAGGTTAGCTTCTTTCATACCCGCATGTTTGTTAACGATTCGTTTTAGGAGTGGGCAAGTTTGACTGGTGCTAGCCTCTAGTCTCTGAATCGTTTCCGAGTTCCTGCCGTTCGCCTGAATTCGTAATCCTAGAACTCTAATGCTTTCCACCGCTGGAATTACGATACCGTTGACCGTGAGTGTGATTCCCGCGTTATACGGTCCGTCCTGCTTTATGCGCCGACGCTGTGGCGACCGCATGGGCGCGAGAAATAGCGCTTCCGATTTCTCGGCCGAGCACCTGAGACCGATTGCATCTAAGTATTTTTTTGTTACATCTATAGATCTTTGAAGCGTCAGTTCAATTTGGCTGTCACTGCCCCTGCACATCCACAGAGTCAGGTCATCTGCGTACAACGTATGGTTGAGCCCCGGAATTTTGTTGTGCGGGGAGGCCAAGCATGACGATATTAAACAGGGTCGGGGACAACACCGATCCCTGCGGGGTGCCCTTGTTGCCGAATCAAATACCTGTCAGTGTGTTAACTCCCATGCTTATAGATGGCCTTCTCTTTGTAAGGAAATCGCGTATGTAGTTGTAGGTACGAACACCCACGTCTAACGCAGCCGGACCCTCAAGAATGGCCGAGGGCTTTACGTTGTCGAAAGCTTTCTACACGTCTAGACCAACGATCATCCTGGTGTCTAGCGTTGAATTTTCTATTATCTGTTCTTTTAGCTGCAGCATGACATCACATGCCGACAAATGTGGTCTAAATCCAATCATGGTATTTGGATATAAACTCTTGTCCTCTAAAAATCGGTTCAGCCGGGTCTGAATCACATGTTCCATCAGATTGCTCACGCACGACGTGAGCGAAGTGGGACGCAGGTGCTCGAAACCCGGCTGTTTTCCCGGCTTCGGGAGGAACACAAGGTTCGCGTCCTTCCATGCGGTCGGCAGTCGACCGGTTTCCCAACACTCCTGCATAAAGGCAGCGAGATGTCGGATCGACGTGTCATCCAAATTTCTTAGAATTTGGTTGCTGACCTTGTCCGGACCCGCGGCAGTCCTGGTTCTCAATCTGTTTATTTCTGCCCGGACTTCGGCAATCGTTTTCGGTTTATCTAAGTCCGGGTTTCCCGGCCCCTCGTAATCTGGTAGCGGTTCAGCTGTACCCGTCGCGCAGCTCAAGTACCATCTCGGACTTGGGATATAAGCGTATCCGTGGTCCCGTCAAATGTATGTGCTAGGCGGTGAAGTTGTTGCCTGGTCTCCAGTTTGCACTTGTACGGATCTAGAAGATGCCGAAGCTAGTGCCACGTACTTGCCTTCCCGATATTCCGGTCCAGTTTGTCGCAAATGTTGTTCCAGTTTTGCCTTGTTAAAACGAGCCCGTACTCTTCGATTTCCTTGTTAAGCACGGCCAATTGTCTTCGCAAGTTCCTGTTCCACCTCTTGTGCCCGATTCGCGTTTCAAGATCCTTCTTATTGCGCCAGAGAAAGACCATGTGACGATCTACTCCCTCGACTTCTTCGTCAATCTATACCTCCTCTGTTCCCACGCGGACCGACTGACATTTTTATTCCAGTCATCAATGTTGCTTATGCCTTCCTCCTGCCCCGTGCGGCCATTTCGGAAAGCCTCTCAGTTTACCGAAGCCTCCTTCTTGGTGCGGGAAACCAGTGGTCCGTTGTCGACTAAAATTTAGGTAATTTTATGATCTGTACCCAAGTTTGCGTCCGTGTTGCACCAGGTGGCAGAGATGCGGCCTCCGGTTAGAGTTAAGTCCGGGGACGTTTCTGTCCAAACACTGTTGCCCTGCCGGGTAGGTCTTAGGGGATCCGTCCGAAGCACTAGGCCATTCTGCTGAATACTAGTCCATAGTTCGCGTCCTTTTACTTGCGTGTACTTATACCCCCATGCCGGGTGATGCGCGTTAGTCTCCGACTATCAAAAGGAGCCCTCCATTCGAGATCACGCGTGCTTTCGCGAAGAACTCATCGAAGCCGCAAGTACTTTTTTGGCGTGGCGGGCTATACAAATTTAGAATGAACAACTATTGAGTTTCCTTTTTTGCGGGATTATCTCAATCAGAATATGGTCTAGATTTGTAGTCCCGGTATCATGCCGCAACACCGTTATATTCCTTTTGACGAGAGTGACTACTAGCGTGCTGTCACCTCTTCCTACGTATGATTTGTAACTCGCCAGCTTGGCGTGCTTACCGCACTCCTGCAACGCGATTACTTCGGGTTTGTCGCTGCTCATCAAAAAAGTCTGGAGTACCGCACGTTTGCGACCGAAGCCCCTACAGTTCCACTGCCAAATGGTATGTCTATGGTGACGCACAGACATTTTGAAGGTTAATAATTTCCTGATATACCCATTGAATTCTCTCGTCCGTGCTTGCCATATCGGCGCGCATCTGTTCCATAGCAGCCCTCAGGTGCTCCAAAGCGGCCGTAACTTGCTGTTGAAAAATCTGATCATCCTGTTCCTTTTTATTGAGTCGTCTTTCTAATCCTTGTACGCGGGTTTCAATATCCTCCTCTGAACCTCTCTTCTTTTTTGTTGCTGGAGGACTTTCCTTAGGGAGCTCTGCCTGCTCCTTCCGCGGCAGCTCCACCGGCTGCGTTACATCATTCATCGGCTGCGAAGTCCTGCCTATCGCCATAACCTGTTCCTGCAGCGCTTTAACTTGCGCTTGTAATAATCGGTTCTGGTCTTTGAGAGCCTTGACTTCATCTGAGTCCTGAGAGACACTACTTACACAATCCACTTTTGACGCCTGCTGCTGCTGCTGCTGCTGCTGCTGCTGCTGCTGCTGCTGCTGCTGCTGCTGCTGCTGCTGCTGCTGCTGCTGCTGCTGCTGCTGCTGCTGCTGCTGCTGCTGCTGCTGCTGCTGCTGCTGCTGCTGCTGCTGCTGCTGCTGCTGCTGCTGCTGCTGCTGCTGCTGCTGCTGCTGCTGCTGCTGCTGCTGCTGCTGCTGCTGCTGCTGCTGCTGCTGCTGCTGCTGCTGCTGCTGCTGCTGCTGCTGCTGCTGCTGCTGCTGCTGCTGCTGCTGCTGCTGCTGCTGCTGCTGCTGCTGCTGCTGTTGCTTCAATCGAGAGCCCTCCGTTGTCGTCTTGGACGAATGCGGCTGCAAGTGATGAAGCGAAGTGGAACGGTACCTCGGATGGCTCGAGGGTCGCTCGTGGGACGCACTGCGGCCATCTCTACGACTGAAACGGACTTGCTGGGGCTTCTAGGCCTCCTCCTCGGCAGCTAACTTTGCTTCCCACTGTTTCTTCTTGATTACGTATGTCGTACGGAAGAGTTCCTTGCAATGCTTGTCACCCGTCCGATGGTCTTTTCCATATAGGCGACACTTGGGAACGCAGTGATGATCTTCGGGCGGCGACACCACCGCACAGCCACGACACTTTGGGTTCTCACTATCGTACACATCGGAGCGATGACCAAGTTCTCCACACTTGAAGCAGACTTCATATCTCTTTTTGAACAACCAGCAGGGCATGAGCATGCCTTCAATCCTGACAAACCTTGGAACGTCAGCTTCCAGAAAGGTGATAATAATAGTGGAAATCTTGCCCATCCGACGCACTCCAGCGCACTCAACTTGCAAGATTGTTTTCTCACTTAAAGCACAAATGCTCTGATTAAACTTCTAGAAATAAATGCCATTAAATGGAATTGTGCAACTTCCTATCGTTCATAATTTAATTAAAATCACCTCATTATGGAATAGACTGTTGATTGTCGCAAAAAGCAAATTTTCTCAACTGTAGAATTCTTTTGCTGACGTGCCTCACACTTTTTGTTCTGTGAAACTTTGTTATCGCCTTCTTTACTTTCTGGACTGCTTAGAAAAATGTTTGGAATAACTGCTGCGAGAGCATAAAATTTGATATACCATTTAAAATTTTCATATTTGGTACCTTCTTCCATGTTTTGTTTGAAACAAAATAAGTTCAATTTACTGCATATGGAAGTGCAATACTTTTTTATTCATACAAAAAATTTTCATAGTCCTGCGTAAGAAAGTTTTTTTTTACAAATTTTTGCAAGGCTAGGTTTGGCTACCAGTTCAAAATGTGAGATGGCGGCCACGACACAAAAAACATTATTCTGCCAAAAAGAAGCTGGGCTAATGTTTGTCATAATACTTCAATAGGGCATTATTTTTTTAAGAAATCGAAGATGGTTGAGTACTAAGTCTGAATCAGTTCGCGTGGAATGACCCAATGACATATAAATGCCAACTGCGTGCTGGTTTGAAGGAGCCTTTATGATATTTTTGTAGCTCTATTAATAATGGAGTGTAGGTAGAATGCAATTTTTTCTGCTTCCATAATTGTAATGGTTCCATACCATGCCGTTTACTTTGCCTCTTGTGTGCAAATTTGTATTGCTTTGTAACGAATTTTTAATGCAGGCATTCGACCCTTATGGATACTGCTGCTCCTGAGCAGTATACTCAGCTGGACCAGTGGAGTGGTATGACTGTATCTACCTTTGCTAAATTTTCGAGAAAATTTTTTTTATTAATCTTGCTGCTTGGTATTTTCATGTTTCATATGTAATGGCTAATGAAATGCAGGTCTGTCCTAAAGATAAATTTGGCCATTTGTTAACACCATTTTACAGTAGCAATGTTTGCGAAATGATTTATTCTATTTATCTAGTTTGTACTTTCTTTCACTACATGGTGCAAGTATGCCTTAAATAAAGGAAACCAGAACTTCTGGAGTAAAGAAATTTGCCTGACTTTTTTGATTGTGATCATTGTGATGCTACAGATAGCATTTGTGATCTCCAAATTCACACGTTTATGTGTATGTATTTCTTCGAGAGTGGGTGCAGAATTGAAACATCTGCTTGGAACCCGTTGTGATCGCTTTTCAGATCTAGACTTCATCTCATAAGAATATGTGACAGCATTTTAGTCTTGGTAAAACCGCACGCTGGGTAACAGAACACAGGCATGACACAGATACAATGCTGACTAACAGGTGAGGAATTTATTGCTTTGCTCTAAATAAATAAACGAAGCATCATCCAAAATGCAGAGGAGAAAACTCATGGAATAGTTGTTTTTTCACATCTGTTGTGATTATTTATCAAGATAGTCATTTTAATCTCTCGTCAAAGTCACTGGATTGTGGTTTATGGGGGTTTAACGTCCCAAAGCCACTCAGGCTTTGAGGCACGCCATTTTGGAGTGTTCCAGAAATTTAGACCACCGGGGGTTCTTTAACGTCCACAGACTGCGCACTGTACACGCGCATCTACAATTTTTTTTATCATCATCAGCTTTAATACACCCACTGCAGGGCAAATGCCTCTCCCATGTCTCTCCAATTAACTCTGTCCTTTGCCAGCTTCATCCACCCTTTGCCTACAAACTTCTTAATCTCATCCGCCTACATAACTTTCTGCCGCCCCCTGCTACGCTTACTTTCTCTTGGAATCCAATCCGTTACCCTTAAGGACCAGCGGTTATCTTGCCTTCGCATTACACGCCCTGCCCAAGCCCATTTATTTCTTTTGACTTCGACTAGGATGTCATTAACCCGTGTTTGTTCCCTCACCCACTCTGCCCGCTTACGGTCTCTTAACGTTACACCTATCATTTTTCTTTCCATGCTCGCTGCATTGTCCTTAACTGAACGTGAACCTTTTTCGTTAGCCTCCACGTTTCTGCCCCGTAGGTGAGTACCGGTAAGATAAAGCTGTTGTACACTTTTCTCTTGAGGGAAATTGGTAAACAGCCACTCATGATCTCCGAGAACTTGCCATATGCGCTCCGCCCCATTCGTATCCTTCTAGTTATCTCCCTCTCATAATCCAGATCAGCTGTCACAAACTGCCCTAAGTAGACGTATTCCGTCACAACTTCCAGGCTCTCGCTGCCAATTGTGAACTGTTGTTCCCTTGAAGGCCGTTGAACATTACCTTGGTTTTCTGCATGTTAAATTTTAGACCCATCGTTCTGCTCTGCCTGTCTAAGTCATTGATCATTATTTGCAGTTCACCTCATGACTGACTCAGCAAGGCAATGTCATCAGCGAATCGAACATTATTTAGGTATTCTCCATTTATTCTTATTCCCAACTGTTCCCAATTCAGTCCTCAGAATACCTCCTGTAAACATGCGAAGAACAGCCTTGGCGAGGTCGTGTCTCCTTGCCTGACGCCCTTCTTTATTAGAATTTTATTGCTGATTTTATGGAGGACTATAGTAGCGGTGCAGTTGCTATATATATCTTCTAGTATTTTGATATAAGGCACTTCAACCCCCTGATTACGCAATGCCTGTATGACTGCTGAGGTTTCCACTGAGTCGAATGTATTCTCGCAATCAATGAAAGCTATATATAGGGTTTGCTTATATTCTGCGCAATTTTCTATCACCTGATTAATAGTGTGAATATGATCTGTTTTGGAATGTCCTTTACGAAAGCCTGCCTGATCATTTGGTTGATTAAAGTCTAATGTTACCCTGACTCTATTAGCGATTACCTTGGTAAATACTTTGTAGGCAACGATAGTAAGCTGAACAGCCTGTAATTTTTCAAGTCCTTGGCGTCTCCTTTCTTATGAATTAAGATATTGTGTGCATTCTTCCAAGCTTCTGTTACAGTCGAGGTCAGAAGTCATTGCGTATACAGGGTGGCTAGTGTTTCTAGCAGGATGTCCCCTCCATCCTTCAACAGATCTGCTGTTACCTGATCCTCCCCAGCTGCTTTTCCCTTTTTCATTGCTTCTAAGGATTTCTTTACTTCATCTTTCGTTACTGGCGGGATGACGCATTGCTGTGCACTACTGTCTTTCTCATTAACGCTCCGATTACATTGGCTACTGTACAGGTCTGCGCAGAACTCTTCGGCTACGTTAACTATCTTGTCCATATTGCTTATGACATTGTCCTGCTTGTCTCTGAATGCATACATCTCGTTTTTACCTATGCCTAGTTTCCTCTTCACTGCTTTTAGGCTATCTCCGTTCTTTAGAGCATGCTCTATTCTCTCCATATTAAACTTCCTTATGTCGGCTACCTTGCGCTTATTTATTAACTTTGATAGCTCTTTTAGTTCTTTTCTGTCGGTAGGGTTAGACGCCCTCATGCATTGCCGCTTCTTAACCAGATCTTTCGTCACCTGAGATAGCTTTCCGGTATCCTGTCGAACTGTCCTACCGCCTACTTATACTGCGCACTCCGTAATTATTGATGTCAGATTATCGTGCATTGTATGAACATCAAGATCGTCTTCCTCAGTTAAAGCCGAATATCTGTTTTGCAGCGCTATCCTAAACTCCTGTGCTTTCCCTCTTACGGCTAATTCGTTAATGGTCTTCCTCTTCACTAGTTTCTTTCGTTCTCTCTTCAAGTCTAAGCTAATTCGAGACCTTACCATTCTGTGGTCGCTACAACGCACCTTCCCGAGGACGGCCACATCCTAAACGATGCCAGGTTTAGCGCATAGTATGAAGTCAATTTCATTTTTAGTTCCGCCTTTGGGGCTCTTGTAGGTCCACTTCCTGTTTTCTCGTTTGCGGAAGAAGGTATTCCTGATCCGTAATTATTTCTATCCGCGAATTCGACTATTAACTTTCCCCTGCTTTTTCTAGAGCCTATCCCATAGTTACCTACCGCGTGGTCATCAGCCTGCTTCTTACCCACCTTCGCATTGAAGTCGCCCATCAGTACAGTGTACTGTGATTTTACTTTATTCATTGCCGATTCTACGTCCTCATATAAACTTTCAACGGTCTGGTCATCATGGCTGGATGTAGGTGCGTAGGCCTGCACCACTTTCAGCTTGTACCTCCTATTCAACCTAATTACTATAGCTGCTACCCTCTCGTTAATACTGTAGAACTCCTCTACGTTGCCAGCTATATCCGTATAAATGAGGAATCCCACACCTAGTTCTCGTCTATCCTCTAATCCGCGATAGCACAGTGTGTGTCTGTCATTTAGTACTGTATACGCCTCACCTGTCCTCCTAACTTTGCTAAGCCCTATCACATCCCATTTAATTTCCGCTAGTTCCTCGAACAGCAATGCTAGGCTAGCCTCAGTAGATAAAGTTCTAGCGTTAAACGTTGCCAGGTTCAGATTCAATGGCAGCCTGTCCGACTTGACAAGATCTGTGTTGTCTATTGCATTACAAGCAAGGTGTAAAATAAGGTAAATTCCTAACATGTTTTGCATTGTGTCTGCATATTGTTTTTACTTTTGCCGTGTTCTGCCTCCTTCCCGTTCCTCTGTAACGCCTATAGCATTAGCAGCGATGGCGTAGAGGTAGATCATCCGCCTCGCGTGCAAGAGGACCGCGGTTCGAATCCTGATGCCGCGTAATTCCCCACCGGGTTTCAAAAAAAAAAAAATCCGCGTGTCGATGGAATTGCACAGCCAGGCCTGGCGTGCGGCCTGATCTTGGTGACCAGAACCGACAACGCACTCTCTCACCAGAGCAGGATTTGGCCACCCTGCTCTACCTACAGACGCACTGAAATATGCCATAATAAGATTGTGTTTTGTCCGTCAGCAGGAAAATGTCGAGGCTCGACTTATATCGTTATGTGAAGCTAGTTACCCAGATGACCTCATCTGCAGCCTTGGATTGAAGGTAATGAAAGAAATTTGCCGATCTACCCCAACGAGGCTTCAAAAAGAAGAATGGAAGTTAGCTGTCATGCCTTATGTGCACTGTGTCAGGCACGCACTAAAGAAAGTCTTTGGGTGGGCTGCTCTGAACCTAGTATGCAACGCGCCCAGCAAAGGTTCTTCAAAGACCACCCGGTGTAACACGAAGCAGAGACAAATTCACAGCATGCGACAATGACTTGGTTTACAAAATTCCTTGGTCATGCAGAACATCATATGTTGGGAAAAAAGGCTGGCATGTCAACATTCGTCTAATGGGCATTTCGCCTACACAGACAGGATATGGCAGAAGGCAAGCAAGGCACGTGTTGTACAGTGAATGCATTCCGTGCTTTCGACGTTTTAAAATTTTTAGGAAATATAATTAATAGCTAATGCGCGAGATATATGCGATGTTCATCTAATATACGAATTCTTCAACCTGCGTAAGTACATTATCCCTAATGTTAATGAAAAAAGAAATTGACTGGATATATAGTCCAGCAACGAATATAATACGCGATTATATCTAGATAAATAATCACGAGTTGTCTTAAAATGATGATTCCATGACCTTCATTGTCGGTATTTTGGATGACGCTTCCTGTATTTATTGCGAGCAAAGTTAAATTCCTCATTTAGTCAGCGCTGTATATGTGTCATCTTGTCGGTGTTCGGTTACCCTGCGCGGTTTTGCAAAGAATTATGGCCCGGCGGCTTTCTGTGAAGTAGTTTAGTGACCTCGTGCAAATTTTTCTTAAGGGCGTTTGAGTTTAGTGGCTGCAGACACGCAAGATAAGTTAACTTAGTATGTTGCCTGCCTTTCAAGATTTCACATACTTGATATATTATTCAATGCACAGTTTGTGTTGAGTTGAAGCTGACCATTGTCATGGAAGGGGTTGCATCGCTGACTTTGACACAGATACTATATTTTCTTATGTCACAGTGGATGTTACAAACGACTTGTCGTTCGTTTGATTGCAAAGCATTATGAAGTGCTCTATATTTTCGTCTGTTGTCTTGTTGTTTTGGGTCTTTTATAGTCTGTTCACTCTCAGCAAGGCAAGTGGTTTGCACTAGCATGTAGCAATTAATGCGGAATTAACTGCATCGCCTGACCACCGTCCCTCCATTTCCTAACAGGTAGCTTTCTAGCTCAACCATTGCTTTTATAATGCCGTTTTGAGCAATTTTTTCTGGAACCACAGTGGCCTTCTTTGATTGGTTTAAGGAATAACAGCTGGCGCTTGCTCGCCATATGGGCAGATTTTATTCTGTTCATTAGCGTTTGCATGCATAATATCTTAGATGAACAATGAGAAGTACGTTGGCATTTTATAAGAATCATTGAGCAATGTAAACTGATATGAAATGTTGTACTGTTTATGTGGTAAATGCAGACTCGCTCCATGCATGCCGTTCTGCAAAGGAAATCTTGATGTGGCTGAGGACCTGTTTGCCGAGGGAGGATGACTACACAGCGGGCTCACCACTGCGGTTCACTCTACAACTGCCATACTCTCAAGATTATGGATGTTCAGCATAAGCTACCTCATGTTTGAATACAAGCTACTCCTGGGAGTTAGTGTCACAGTCCAAGCCTTCCTGAAGCTGGTTTATAATGATGCACAGGCAAGAATTTTTTATTGTTTCCTCTGAAAAAAGTAGGAGATAGATGTAACTGCAATTGAATCTTATTTTTGCAGCACGATAACACCAATAGAGCAGGCATGTTGCAGTCGCTCCGTAGATGTCAGTAAAGAATTCATTGCCGAATGTTCTTCCGCTTTGTTTGTGGATGTCTTTGTTGTGATAATAAAAATTTTCCACATTTCTACAGTATTGTGATTTGCGAATCAATAAATGTGTTTTGTTGTTGCACAGCCTGTCTATTGTTATAAAGAGCTCCAGTAATACAGGTATATTACATTATGTAAGCATTATAATAGTGAATTTAAGGAACACTTAACAAAGCAATTGAAAGCAATATAAGTTGGAACAATTTATGAACCCACTGCATGCATTCTTCGGAGGGGTGTAGGGGTGTTAGAAGCGTTAAAACGCCAATGGCTCAGCTGTAATAGCCTGCCAGTCGCCGCAACTCATTTCGATCACTTGTAATTTTTGGGCTGGTTCCTTCGTGAAACACCCCTCGTGGAAGGTGTATAAAAAAAACCAAGACTCCTTACTGGGCCGGTGCAAGAGTGGGAATTATAGACACCTGAAAACACCTTTTTTATTTTTTACGGTGCAGCATAAATTCGTTTCCAATAGGCACAGGATGTCAACGCTCTGTGCTCGAGAGAACCGCATCACCTCTCTGCTTGTCCAGTGAGCTAAATCCCTGAACATTCAGGGTGAGGAGATGCACTAACGCCATGATGGAAAGACGGGACATCGACATGACAGTTACATACTCCATGAGTGCGGCTTCGGGCCGACTTTTTAGCCTGAGTACGGGCATTGCCGTCTCAGCTGTCCTCTGACTCCTACCGCGCGTTCTTCTTCGCGAGTTTGCCTATGTCCATTTCTTCGCCGGACTGCGGTCACCAGTCCAGCGGCTGGCTCACCGACTCCTGGTGATGCGCTGCACCGGGCACCGCCTCTGTAGCGTCGCTGAGGAGCTGACAGGTTGCTCGTCGTCCTCCCGGCAGAAGGGCGCACGGCGGGTCAGGCCGTGGTATTCCGTAGGGGCGAGGGCCTGGCGCTGCGCGCAGGTCAGGATCCCCGTCAGGCGCAGCACGGAGCCGATTTCGCCACCAGGTACGCCCACCCTCCTCCGTCAGGGATGAGGTGAACTCATAGTCCTGACTCGCCTCGACCGCCGATCCAAAGGGTGGTAGTGGATCGGGTGAGAAGGCTACCGTTGTGTGGGAGACGGCCGGGACGTGGAGGCACCGAAGGCGAAGACCTCCGAGGAGCTCTACGGCAGCGCGTCAGAGGCGACGTTGGTGAGGCTGCCTGCAGCAGGTATTCCGGCCTGGTCCGTCCGGGATCAGTCGGCCCGGCGGTTCTCGGCCAGGTCCTCTCGGGGGGTGTCGACCGGGGGCTTCACGACCTGCTCCTCCTGTGTGGCTTGTCGGCCCGGCGGTGCTTGTCTGGGGCTGCAGGTGGTTTGGGCGGCTCGGACGTCTCCGGCTTCCTTGTGGCAGCCGCATTCACATATGAACGCAGCCGCAGCCAATCAGCCGCCACGCGTGGTCCCCCGCATCGTCTGCATGCCGCTTGACACCCCATTCTCTCGTGGCCGAAGGCCTCGCAGCGCGAGCAGCGCAGCGTGCGGTACGTTGCACCAACGTGGGCCGCCTGCGCGCAGCCTGTGGAAACCTTACGCACCCCGCGGTAATCGGATAACCGGGAAGCCCAGTACGGTGACAAAATTGGGCACCGCGGTTCGCATTTCCATGCGCACCAGCCGCTGCACGTTGTCGACGCGCCGGCGGCTTTTCAGGGATGGTGGGGTAACCTAGAGCACCTCGCCGTAAGGGCTCAGCGCTGAGGTCACCCAAGCGTCGCCTACGTAGGGGGGCAGCCGAAACACGGTGATGACGGCAGCAGCGCCCACGCAGGTGACGGGTACGGAAGCGCCATACACAACGAAGGCATCCTCCGCTAACAGCTTCTCTGCCACAGCAGCCAAGGCTACGTGGATTCGAATTTTGAAGCCGCCCTAGTGCTGTAATGTCTCCAGCCCCTTAGGGCTAACGACCGCCTCGAGGCCGTCGATGATGTCGTCAGTTGAGGCTTCACTTTTCTCGAAGAGAAGTTGAAACAGTGCTCCTTCGGAGGAATTGCACGGAACGTAGGTCCTCCGGGAGGGGACCATTCGATGCGATGCTGTAGCCGGGTCGGGGAGCGGGGCCAGCAGGTGGGACCCTGGAAGGGGGTGAGGGCCCGCGGGCAGCACTGCCACCAGGATCCGAGGTATTCCCGGGCAGCCTGACTGAGGCAAGGCGCCGGGGCGATGATCCTGCAGGGTGGCGGCGCCTACTGCTGAGGGCGGGGTGGCGGGGTCCAGGGGTCTGCTGCGCTTCAGGCTGGTGCGTTGCTTCTGCGAAGACAGGCGGCCTGTCCCATAACGGGACCGATATGTATGTATACATTTGTTCCGCTATATACTCTCCGACAACAAGGGGCCACGATCCGGGGACAGCTGTGTACTGAATCTGGGAAGCAAATAAAACCCTATGGCTTGTGGTATAGAAATAAAACCGCAATAAATAATAGGTAAACATTGTATACAAGCAGTTACTAATTGATGCGTTGCCATATTGCACCGCAAGCAAAATTCTATGCCCACCTTGGCCCCCAGACAGAGCAAATTTCGCTTGGGACGTATATTCATAGGGTGTAAGTCGACAATGGGTAGACGTGCATTGTAATTTGTCTGGTAGATGGCGCTAGGCGTCGATCGCTCCGCTAGGTGGAAAAGTGATATTACTTTTCCAAACCGCTCAGGGTGTTCTTTACTGGCCCCGCTAGATGGAGAAAGATTTTCGTTTTATGCATGTTCAATAAAGGTAACGCTCCTTACTTCAACGTCTTGCAGACGGTGGCAGTCTTTCTTAGCACTTTCATTACCATTGAGCACATCCTTTAGAGAATATATATGGATCACTTAGTCTTAATCATTATTATTCCTTTTACCTTGTTGCCGTATTTCTTTTCAGCCTTTCAACTCTCCATACTTATTATACCTTTGGTCGTTTTTATCTTTCAAGACCATGTTTTTATCACCTTTGGTTTATGGCCTGTTCCTTGTTGTCCGTTCACCATCATATTTATTTCTTTCCATGATACCTTATAGAAAAGAGCATCGTACGTTGTTGTATGCCTGTTGCCACTTCATTTAGATTCAGACTCATTGTCCTCTAAAAAAATGGTCCAGCTCTGCTTGTGCTTCATTGCCTATGACAGGAAACTAGAAATACGTTGCGATATTTTTTTCCGAAATAAGGTTGAAAGTTCAACGTTTCTGTCCGTGTCGTCTTCCTTCTTTCTTGTCCATTGTTCTTTTTTGCGCTGGTTCTTCTGAGATCATCGCTTCACTAAGCACTCGAGAGAGAATGCAGACAGCCTTCTTTATAATATTTCTAACAGTTGTTCGGTGTATTAAAAAACAGACATGATAAAATTCTCGTTGTGGTATAACTTCACTCATTAACGCCGGATCTTCATCACACAAAGAAAACCGTCTTGGCACACAATGTTTGGGGTGAGTTGAAAATTCAGCTATAATATTTTTGTCAGTTGCATACAGCCGACCCCTGTCAATACTTGAATTTTTTGCTTATCCTGTATTAAAGATAAGCACAGCAGGGGCTTCTGCCGGCTGCGTTGAAATGGCGGGGTGGCCTGTACACAGGCGTCTCTCAGTGTCCCAGCATGCGTGCATATAATCTTGGCGAACTGCTTAAGAATGCTTTCTGGAGGCACTGCTTAAAAAAAAGAAGCACATTTCAGACAGTTACCTTTCCTGCATTAAAGGCACTTATTATCGAAGCAAACTTTTGTTCTAGAAGATTTAAGACAAGTGGACTATTTCTGATATTAAAAGCTCGAACAAAAAGGTCAAAGTGAACTGTCAACACACCATGCTGCGTTACGTTCCCATTTCTGTACCTGTCTCTTGGTATTGTACCTAGCTACAAAAAGCACGAAGGAGTAAAAATAAATCTATTTAGGATAAACTACAACTGATTTAAACATAGCCACACATGTTACTTAAAAAAAGGCAATATATCAATATAATTGTTAGTGAGGCAGGTGAAATAAAATCTCCTTATTTATTTAACTTGTCTGATTAGAACTGATGATTCAAATTTTAGCATAAGAAAAGTAGAATGTTGGTGTCAGGTGGCTATTTGCCTGACAACTTATTTCATGTCCAGTGCAATCGTCAGCAAGGGAAAACTGAATATTCAAAAAATTCTTCAAGTTTTCACTGTGTCCCTACTTCACATGTAAACAGCACCCGGTTTAAATGACCAATTCTGGTTCAACCAAGTTGTTTTTGTGAATCTGTTAAAGCAAATTCCAAGCTTGAACAGTAGGAGTCTAAAGTAGGCCTGATAACATACTTGTTAGTTGAAGTATGACTTCTCAAAATCATCACATAACCTCATTTGCGTGCTGATCTCTCTGCTAGCTGAACATCGTTCATATGCAACATATGTTCAATCACCTCCTGTTCAAAGTTGTCGTCGAACGGTTCTTCACAAGGACACTCGTCACCTGCACAGTGACGATATTTTGGTTACAAAGCCCTTCAGTCATACAACTGTATACGCCAATAAGCAACAACTTGCTTGATGACATAGTAGCTTGGAATGCCGGTTTGTCATGTGTATGAGATGTCAGTCTTCTATCTCAATACCAGCACTTTATATTGGAAACATACCTTCTATCAACATTTCTTAGCCATTGCATCTCGTGGAACCTTCACCAGTACATATGTTACCTGCAGAGACAAGATTTAGGTTATTGACTGCTACACTGTTTGATGCAGAAGTCTTTCCCTTGTTCCAATACTTCTGTTCAAAAGACCTTCAATAGCGCACCGCGAATAAAAAAACAATTAACTGAATTAGCAGCTTAGTGCATCGCACACAACTGCTGCACAACCATCTTTCAATATGTGTGAAGTGCGTACTTAGCCTGATGGTTCACTTCCTGCAGTTGATATTAAAACATTACTTTCTGCATTGGCTTCAAAAGCTTTCACGCGTGGCCATCGTTCACACCAGAACTACCTGAACAATGCTAAGCATTGAATGCATGCAACAACCTTGCCCACATTTATAGGGGAATTAAGATCATCAAAACAGGTGCGTGAAACAACATCCCAAGTTTGAACTAATGAAACAATGGTTTTACAACGAGATCTTGCTTACTGCACTGCTCGTCTTATCTTCCTGCAGCTTCATCTGATTTAAGGGACTGTTCTGCTTGCTGTAAAAATAAATAAATATAAGAGGAGGCGAAAATATTACAGCAGAATTTAAAAGCAAACACGCACCTGGCGCATCCGAGGAAGTTTTACGACGTCGAATTGCCTTTGGGGCAAATTTCGGGTAAGCACAGCATTTTTCTTTCATTTTCTTCACCGGTATAGTACAAAAGACAAAAAAGAAAGCATCAAGGCATTCTCTTCCGAGTTCCCGCGAAGCGACCTAAATCAACACAAAATGAATTGTAAATTTTGACATTTTATGCTCCGCACAGACACAGTGGCTGTGAGAGACGCCGTAGTGAAGGGCTCTGGATTAATTTACGCCACATGAGGGTTTTTAACGTACGCCGACATAGCACAACACACGGGCGTTTTTGTTTATCGCCTCCATTGAAATGCCGCCGGGAGCGAACTCGAAAGCCACTGAGCGGCACGTCAATACCAAGCACATTATCAGAGCGTTTAGGGGCTGAGCAAACCCTTCATGACGCGAAACGGTTCGCAGAAACAATTAAAAGTTTACAAAAATATAAAAAAGTCGTGCCTTGATGCTGTACAGCATCGAACAGTAACAGAATACGCTTCACACCAGCCCACGAGCCCGGCGCACAGTTGAGGCGCATAAGGAGCGTAAAGACCGCAAGCTGAAGGCACGGAGCGAAGGAAAAGAAAAACCATTCAGGAGCACACATGGGCTAGGATAAAGTAACGCAGCGGCATGTGGCAGCAGAAAAGCCCATAGCGACGCTCCGTACTATCGAAACACAGGACGCCCCCATGATGGTACATCTCTCTCTGTCTCTCTCCTGCATACACAAAAACGATGGATAATTATCAAGACACTCACCTTCGGTGTATCATTTCAAAAGCTTGAACTCTTTTTCGGAGAAATGTTTGCTGCACACTGTGCATGGGACGAGCCTCTCCATTTTTGAGCCTTACCATCCAATATTTCCGGATCGCTGGATCTTCTGGATAGTAATGAAAGCTTGTGCCTGGCTCCGTACAATATGCAGCACACTGCGGCACGGAACAACAAAAGCACCAACACGATCGCAGCATATTTGACGTAGCGTTTTTGCACGAAAGTCCACTGCACAACACAGCCGGGCACCCATTGCGTCGTCTGCCTAACCACACTACTGGAAAGACGATGTCGCCACAATAGGTCCTTCTCGCGGCGAATAGGCACCATGTAGTAGTGGGGACGCCGAAGAGGCACGATAAAGTGCAAGGACGAGAGATCCGATTGCTCAAGCGTGCCACTGCCATGTAATTCGATCACGTCTGCGCGAGGGCTGCCAAAATAAAGCACGATAAAGAGCAAGGACGAGAGAACCACTCGCTCAGGCGTGCCACTGCCATGTAGTTCAATGAAGTCTGCGCGAGCGATGGCAAACTAAATCGTAGGAATGCGTCACACAGGAAGGAGCTTGCGTACCCCATACTCACTCCCCGCCGCATGTCACCGCGAGGCCGTCGAGGTTCGCTTGGTCACCTACGTTGTCAAATTTGCCTTCTAGGTTTAGGGCGATAGTGGCACGTGACTGCACTCGGCTATGGTTGTGCAGCTTCTGGTGTTTCATGTGTAGCAGGATGTCATAGACCGAGAGCTGCCTTAATTCGTACTGTGTCTTGTAATGCTAGCGCAGGACTTGCGTCATGAGTTTCTCAATTACTCGTTACAAGTGCAGCCGACTCACAATGATAGTGGAATTGGTCGTAGATCGTTGATGGACAGCGGCCTGCCTAGCTTGGGTATGAGCGCAACGGTCGCGTGTTTCTATTCGACAATCATTTTCATGGATCTGATGCCTGGGGAACAAAACGTACGCGGGTGTCTCTTGAGTGCTCCCGCCTGTATGTGCGATGGGTTTGTACAACGCGCAGAGCCGTAAAAATGCCCTCACTGCGAAGCACCCACTTCCGACACTACTTTCCACCACCTATTGTGGACATGCTCAGGAACTTCGCTGGTGTGTGCTCGTGTTCTTCATGAGCCAGCCCTGTCTTCAAATAATGACTAAAATTTTGACATTTGGTTATAATAACAATTACGGCCGAAGTTTGTGACTTTTTATACATAACCAGACTTCATGCTTTTTTGTAACGTTTTATAGCGCTCGTTGCTGACATCATGTTTTATGCCGCGTGGCACATTTAACGCCAATAGTTGTAATAAGAGGAGATAAAAGCTGGCCGCACAATATCTCTGTGGTGGCAGCAACACCATGCCCAATACGAGAGCTGTGTATTGAGTGATCACTACAGCCATAAAAAAATATGTAACATGCTTAATGGACTCATTGCACAGACACGCTTTTCGTCTCGTTTAAACTCCTTCACCATGGCCGCCAGAGCAGTTTTGGGGCAGAAATTAGGCGTAGCGCTTCAAACTTCTTCAGTCAGAGAAATCCCACGACGATTCATGCGTGATTCCGCATTGTGCTACCGCCGAGATCGTGTGCAACAATCTTGGAAAAAAATTTAGCGTACTGAAAAATACTATGGTACTGTTAGGAAATTATTGAATGTGATGGTCTATTCTTAGGATGTGTAGGAAAATTTTTCTTTTAGCGTTTTTCTATCGCCCGCATTGAGCAGTTCAGACTGCCAATGAAAACCAATGGGGTACGCTGTTGATAGCAAAAACGTTAATAGCAAATAGGAAAAAATTGCGGGCCTGACGACGGCAGCTCTGTGGACATATTGATTCTAATATTGAAATCATACAATATAAGAGAAAAACGTCGCGTTCATAAAATATTTAACGCTCAAAAATGCTTTTGTTCACAAATGTTGAGTACGTACGAAATTAAGTGCAGCTCTCCTAAGCCACAGTTCGGCGAGGCGCAACACACCTGCCGCGCGTAGAAGTCAGGACTGGAGGTGAAGTGCAGCTGTGTCAATGTGCTGACCTTTGAGCCTTGGCAAGAGAACTTGATACTGGTTCCACACACTTTGCGACATTCGGCGACAGCTACACGTTCGTGTGAAGCTTCACTCCCAGCCAGAATTACACACTGCAACTTAGCTCAATATGCCATCAGGTTGGTGAAACCTATGCCCTAGCTTTAGCTTGGCTCTAACCTATTCCCTGGTACGTTTCAGCGCTCGAGCTACGGGCACCATTCTGGTCAGCGGCAGTAGTCTCGAAGCCAAGGTTTGTGTTTTCGAGACGTAAAACCCGTGATGGTAGGCATGGAAGTGGGCAAAGAAAAAATAAAACTCGCATGCAACGTACTGCTAGCGCATGCGTTAAAATATGCTGTACTTGTGTCTTTACGTAAAATTTATGCAAAATGTTTGCTTTTTTGGCGACGCATACAGTAAGGCAGGAAGCCCTGCAGGCACTTCGCACTGAAATACTCCGATCTGCTCATATGTGTTAGGCATTTCGTGCCTGTGAATGTACTGGAAGATGTCAATAGCAACTGCACAGCTATCATAGTCCTCCGTGATGTTAACAAAAAGTTCCAATAAGGAAAGGTGTCAGGCAGGGAGACACGATCTCGCCAATGGTATTGACCACCTGTTTACAGGAGGTATTGCGAAGCCTGATTTTGGAATACTTAGGGATAAAAGTTAATGGCGAATTCCTAAATAATCTCCGATTACGTGGTGATAAGAGTCACTCACGGTGATGAGTCACTAGGGAGATGAATTGCAAAGTATGATCAATGAGTTAGACATACAGAGCAGAATGGTAGGTCTTAAAATTAACATGCAGAAAACCAAAGTAATGTTCAACAGTCTAGCAAGGGAACTGGAGTTCACAATTGTTAGCGAGGTGCTGGAAGTTGGTAATGAATATGTCTACTTAAGGCAGGCAGAGACTGCTGATCTGGATCATGAGATGGAAACAACTACAAGAATAAGAATGGGGTGGAGCGCATATGGGACGTTCTCTAAAATCATGAATGGCATTTTACTAATATCCCTGAAGAGAAAAGTTAGAAATACCTGCATTTTACCGGTACTCACCTACACCGGTTCACAGTGCCCACCAGCACATTTTTCAGCTATCTTGCGATAATGTTCTCCTTGCAGCCTGTGCTATATGCGCTATATGTGCCAGAGAGACTGGGTGCTTTTGCGAATGTGGCAATCGTTGTCACGCGACACCCTATCATTTGGTTGAGGTTGGCCGCTCTAGCTCAAAAACTGAACACGACTTTTTTAGAGTTACCAGCGACAGGCACAAAGCTTGGACGACCACTCAAGCCCCACTCTTCATTACTTTTGTTGCGGCGGCATAATTAACGTGTCTATATGTAACATCTGAATTCGAATCGCGAGGCTTGTAATAAAGAAAATGTTAGGTTCCATCTCAGCAAACGGCTTGCGCGCAATCAGGTTCGGTACCCCAGCAGGTGGGTCGTGGCTATTTCTTTGCATTTGTCGGGGTAGCTTCTAAGCTAGGAAGAAGACTGGAAAGTAACATAATGTCCTGAGAGACATCCGATGCTGTCACATCAGAGAACAGATAACTTGAACAAAAATTTGCGGACCAATGCTTACCGGTTTAGCGCATTAATGAGCGAAAGCTGACTGGCATTAGCGGCAGAGCTGGCTGGAGCTGCAGGCCGATTTTGACGTTTCTGAGGTTACTGCCCGGTTGGGCGTCGCTAAGCTCACGTGAATATTCGGCCTTCTTCCGCGTGCGGTCTCGGTTCGATCGCATTTCCTGCATACATGCTTGCGTACTTCAAGGACTCGAGATCCGGATTGCACGAAGCAAAGAACACTGTCCACTTGCCAGACTAACCTTATTCGGAATTGAGACCCTTCGCTGGAGTTGTGTAAAGTAAAGGCGCATACGTTCCTCATTTTGTCGGTGGACACCTGATCCGCAGTGACTAAGAATTACGAGAAGCTTGAAACGCAGCTGCCGCGGCCGAGACTGAAATAGCAATGCTTGCGGTTGGAGTACAGGACGAGACTAGAAAGTGCTCGGCACGACCACAGACACATGAACGATAAAGAGCATTGTTCTGCATCATGGTATACCACTTACAAGCCTTCCCGGCATTGCTCAGAGCCCGCTTGCTTCAAGCAGATTACACAATCTAGTTCCCAGCCCAGCCTTATTCGCAGTTTTCACCACGTTGCAAGAAGTGGTTGGACTGGCCACCGGATTTTAGGACGGGAAAGGCGCATAACTGATTCACTTCGCCGGTGGACACCTCAACCGCGTCGTGTGAGGAAAGCACGAACGCTAGCTGGAAACAAGCTTTTAGACGACATTCGTGTTTCTCTCAAATGGCGTGGTCGACGTGTATAACGGCAAATATAGTTACTTGTGGATCTTTCCTTTTCTCAACTCCAGCGGGGGTTCCAGACATTGAAGAAGGCTAGACTGGGAGTCTTATTCGCGGTATAAACATTCTCTGGAAAGAAAAAACACGAACGCTAGCTGGAAACAATCTTTTAGCCGTCGTACGTGTTTCAAATTGCGTGGTGAAGGTTTCCATCCGAAAATTGAGTTACTTATGGCTCTTTCCTTAAATCTAGCGAATGTCCAGAAATCGAACAAGTCTAGACTGGGAATTTTATCCATGGTATAAACACTTCTCTGGGAGCGAAAAACACGAACGCTAGACGGAAACCAGATTATAGCCGACGTTCATGCTTCTCTCAAACGGCGTGGTTAAGGTGTCCATCAGCAAAGTGAGTTACTTATGAATCTTTCCATTTCCCAATTCGAACTGAAGTTCCAGACATTGAACAAAGCTGCCATGCTGAAAATGCGAAGAAATGCGAGTGCGGGCGATATCAATATGCCGGCCAATCTCAATGAAACCGCAGTAACAAGCCTTACAAGATTAAATAGAATCCTTCAGCAACTGCTGGGCGGAAGAAAAATATTATAGGGTTAGAAGAGTGCAAAGGTAGACTTCATGCCAATACAGGAAAAGAACCCAACACAGGGAACCTAAGAACGATGTCGCTCGCATCGCGTCTGGGGAACTTTTGAAGGAAATAACTCTAAAAGCCTTTACAAAATCAAGAAAAAGAAGACAGAATCCCAAACATCGTGCCTGTTTTTAGAACAAACTTGCTAAACTCTGACTTACTCCTACAGCTGGAAATTAAAGTTATAAGACCTGAAGCAGCAAAACCGAAGCTACACTAGAATTATACCTCAAGGGCACATTTGTCAATGTTATCCGCAGGACCGTACAAAACGTAAAAAACGCGAACTGGGGTCAAATGACGTGCAGAGATACTAGACTTCCTGTCTTAACGTAGTATTATCCGCACTGCAATTAAACATAGCCATGCTGTGGCTCTCACAGAAACTCCATGCCACAGAGGGCATCAAGCATGCCATCTACGACGATGACAGCGAATATGTAGGAACCACAGCAATGAATGAGAAATAAAACAGAGACTGCAGGAAGCTTGAATCACAGTATAAGCGTATGCAGAAGAATACGGACTAACGTTCGCCCTGATCAAATCAGAATTAGTGAGCGAAAGAAAACTATCGTCAGCAAGGGGTTTCGGGGCTCTTCTTATCAGAAGGGCCAGGCGGCCGTTAGCCGATTGCCGGCGGCGACTTCTTGGGCAGTTTCGATTGCTCCCATCTGGACGGTGGGGCGCAGCACTTCTTTCCATGCTTCCAAACAAAATTTACCCGACGCAGTACAGAGATACCTGCCCCTGGTGCGGGGCCACACCCACACTCTACCACATCACATGGTAACGTAAACGCAACCAAACATTGCACCAACACAATAACCCGAGGGCGGAGCAATGGGAGAGTCGGCTCACCAGCTGCGAGCTCACGGCCCAAAGGGCTTTAGTGCCACACGCAAGTGAGGTAGCTAGGCTCAGTGGAGCCCTGGAATAGGGGCCCAACCTTGCTTAAGAAGAGACCTCAAGTCGCCAGCGCAGTGCAGACGATGGAGGCCTCGAGACGCCAAGCCCTTGAAAGCACCCAAATAAAACTTCTCTCTCTCTCTCTCCCATGCTTCTGGCGGGAGAGCGTCTGCGAGAGCTTCCGGAGAAGGATCCTCCGGGCACCCTGCCGGCCATCCCATAGCTGATTATCGAGAATGGCAGTGCCACTGAAGTCAATGCACGTGAGATCAATGAGGTCGGAGCAGATGTGGGCGTAAATGTGCGGCCTCAGGTAAGGATGGGTTTGGAATCTTTTTCAAGACACCTCTCGGGGTTTGGAGACTGACTTCTGCGGGGGAGGATAGATTCTTCTAGAGTCTTATGATACTGTAAATTCATTGTACAAAATCATTAGCTGCATCTCGGGTTCCCTAGACAAGAGCCCACCGCTCGGCCGACAAAACCTCGGGCATGTTGATGGACTGCTTCGTTCCCTTGGTTCCCCAAATTGGCGGGAGTTCATATCAGTTCTATCTCTCTGTCTACGCTTCTCAGCCTTTACGCTAAGATCAAAGTGTATTTGACTCTGCGCTTTGATGCTTGCTCAATGCTACAATAAGAGCAGGAACAAGTTTCTTGAAAGGTTGGGACGGGCCATGTTACCCGTTTATCGGGTAAGAAGGTAGATCCTTGCGGTCTGCCCTCTGCAGGAGGTCCCCTGATGGACTTCTGCTATCTGTTTAGGAATACTGGGAGCGGCTGAGAGCGCGATGTTTGCCTGAGTGGCCGGTGTCTGCACGCTAGACGTTCCCTTGCCGTTCGCCACGCCTTAACACTCCATTCCTCGAGCCACTGGCACGTCCCGGGGTGCACGCACTCTGCGGCGTCTCGACCCTAGGAATAGGCGCGCTCCGCACAGCGATCCGCCTGGACACATCAGTTCTCCTAGCTATGGAAAAAATGCAGCGGCTGGCGTGATGCTTCGGACCGTAGGCGCTGTGCGGGGGACGGCCGTGTGTTGGATCATGCTGCTGCAAAGCGAACCGCCCGGGCACACGGTGGTTCTAAAATGTGGGCTGCCAACTATAGGCAGTTCACCTCCACATTTTTTCGGCCGCCCCTTTACACCCCGAATCTCCCGAAACATTTCATGAAAAACCATCTGTTCATATCAACTTAATGTCTACTCGAATATTTTTAGATAGTTTCTAGGAGCTTCTTTCTAGATACTAACATCTATAGTGGCGCCGTATCGCGACTAAAACGGCAGTTGGCAGTTCGCAATTGGCAAGACTTGAGCCATCTCGGGGCTAGATGTTTCCTCGTCTTCATCTCTCGAGCTGACTGCTGCCTTGCGCCTTCCAAAAAGTCTTGGGCGTATAAGCAAACCAGCCCTGCGTACGTCGACCGTTCCTCGGTGACATGTTTGGTGGAACCCCTGGGTAATGGTTCATGTATGCTGACGTCGAGGACACTCTTCACGTCAGTTCTCAACGCGTGGCTACAACACCAGTCAACAAGGCGAGCAGCCGCCTGCGAGGCCTACAACCAGAGTTCGGCCAGCTCACAAGATCAGTAAGGGCCATGATGTCCGCTGCGGCTAGCCAGACAAGTCAGCATTCCGAGAATGCCTCGCCGTTCGTCCTTCACACTCCTCGGTCGCCCCCATCATTCCACGGTGAGAGATTGGAGGACGTCGAAGACTGGTTGGCCAGCTTTGACCGTGTGGCGAGCTTCAACGAGTGGGACGGCGAGCGCAGGTTACGGAACCTGTACTGCGCACTACAGGGCTCGGCCAAGACGTGGTATGAGAACCACGAAGCTTCATTCACTAACCGGGAGATAATTCGCCTAGAGCTTTTGGCCACGTCCAACACCAGCGAACGAAAGAAGGCTGAAATTGCCTTGAAATCTAGGTCGCAGCAGCCGAACGACAGCGTCGCCATGTTCATCGAGAACATGACGCGACTCTTCAATCGCGCCGATCCTGCTATGGCCGAGGCCAAGAAGGTACGCCACTTAATGCGCGGCGTAAAAGAGCAATTCTTTCTCGGACTGGTACGTGGCACACCAAGAACGGTGACCGACTTTGCCAAGGAGGCAACAAGCATGGAGCGCTCTCTGCAAGAAGGGGGCGCGCACTACGTCCGTCAGGCTAGTATAGCCGCCGATCACCACTGTGCGCCCACGTCGCTACCCACTGAGGAGATTCGAGAGCTTGTGAGGAGCCTGGTGCGCGAAGAAATCGAGAAACTTCGCTTCGAAGCTCTACAGGCCAGCGTCGCTGCCATACCGCACGTGGTCCGAGATGAAGTCCGGCGAGCTGTTCAGTCGCCACCAGCTCCGCAGCCGGCGCCCTATGTGATGACATACAGTCAAGCACTAAAAAGCCGTCCCGAGTTAGTGAGACAAGCATTTTCTCCATCACTCCAATGCTTTCACTGCGGTACCCAACTGCAGCTGTACCCGTCGTACCGCAGGAGCCCTGGTCCACCATGAGCAAAGCGCCCGTTTGGCGTACGCCATACACTAGGCCGCTCTTCTACGACCGTGGGGAGCCCGGCCACATCATCCGCCACTGCCCCTACCGCAGAATGGGCTTAAGGGGGTTTTCACCTGACGCACCTCGACCACGCTACGAAGAACGGCCGCGGGACAGCGAGAAGTATCTGTTCGGTAACGTGCAGCCAACGACCTCGCAGCGACGCCAGTCCCAGTCGCCATCCCCAAGGCGGTTTACTTCGCCAAGCCGCCCGTCTTCTAGCCAGTTCAGAGGCGCGTCCCCGCATCGGGAAAACTGAATACGGCGTCCTTCGGGGGTAGGGCCGCCGCTATTGGATCAAGTCAAGAGCCTCCACCCGACGATCCGCGGCTACGATCCGACTGACGACGACCTCACCCGACGACCTCAACGACAACGACGTGCTGTGACCGAGTGGTGTCTGCCGAAACCCAGTAATCGCTAATAATCATGATGTGACCGCACTTGTGGATGTTGGTGGCTGCTTTGACATCTGGGTTTCCCGAATTGGCGGGAGTCTACAACAGTTCTATCTCTCTGTCTACGCTTCTAAGCCTTTTGGCTAGATCAAAGTGTATCTGACTTTAGCGATTTGATGCTTGCTCAATGCTACAATAAGAGCAGGAACAAGTTTCTTGAAAGGTTGTGACGGGCTGGCCGTGTGATTTTCCACTCAACCCCTTGTTGGAGGCGATTCCGAGCCACGCTGGACTAAGTTACGCGTCTTCGACGACCACGTATTGATCCCGTCAAGAGCTAGCGTATTTGTTGCCGTAGATTGCAACATCACCGGAACTCGTGGCATAGTTGAAACCCACATGTCGCTGCTCCTTGGTCGGCAAGTCTGTGTTGCTCGCGAAATTGTTGAGCTGAACAATGGCCGAACTGAACTCTTGGTGACCAATTGTGGCTGTGAACCTCAGTGTTTGCCTGGCAGAACAGGTATTGCGTATATTCGAAGAACTCAGCTAATTCGCGCGACAGCACGCTTTGTTCGAAGCCTCGGCATTAGTGCAGCCACCGACTACTCTTACAAAAACTGACGTGCACCCGAACCTCTTGTCTAATCAGAAATGTTGCCTCGACAGCGTTATCCAGTCTTTCTGTAACTGTTTTGCTTCGACCTCTATGGTTAGGCAGACACCGCTCACAAAGCACCGAATTATAGTCGACGTCAACGAATGGCCGTTATGTCAGCCACCTGAACGAAACTCTTCGAAGTCGCGTGCTGCCATTCGCCGCCAAGTTCAAGAAATGCTCCGGGACGACGTCATACAGCCGTCGACGAGCCCGTGGGCGTCGCCTGTTGTTCTAGTAGCAAAGAAAGATGGAACCCTGCGGTTCTGCGTTGATGACAGACGTTTAAACAAATTGACAAAAAAAGGATGTTTATCCTCTGCCGCGCTTTGAGGACTCCCTGGATCAGCTGCGCCACGCCAAGTAATTCTCATCGCTAGATTTACGCAGCGGCTATTGGCAAATCCAGGTGGACGAACGCGACCGGGAAAAGACTGCCTTTATTACACCGGGCGGACTGTAAAAATTCCGGGTGCTCCCTTTCGGCTTCTGCTCGGCTCCTGTAACCTTCCAACGGATGATGGACACCGTTCTTGCCGATCTGACATGGCAGTCCTGTCTCGTGTACTTGGATGACGTTGTCATATCTGACACTTTCGAAGAGCAACTGAGACACCTGCGCGCTGCGTTCGAAGCAATTCGGTCGGCCGGTCTTTCACTTAAGCCCGAAAAGTGTCGCTTCGCTTTCGAAGAGTTGAAGTTTCTGGGCCATATCGTGAGTGCTAAAGGGGTTAGCCCCGACCCCGATAAGACTGCCGCCACGGCTGCTTTTCCTCTGCCCACCTATAAGCAAAGCGTGCGCCGCTTTCTGGGTCTCCGGGCCTATTATCGGCGTTTTGTGCAGAACTCCCAGATCGCTGAGCCCCTCACCCGCCTCACGAAAGATTTCGAACCGTTCTTCTGGGGCCTGGAGCAATAAAAGGCCTTTGAAGAACTTCGAACTCGTTTTCATAGTACGCCCATCCTTGGACACTTCGACGAGTCAGCCGCCACTGAACTGCACACAGACGCCAGCAGCATCGGCCTCGGTTCGGTCTTTGTGCAGTGGCACGATGGTCTCGAACGCGTAATCGCATACGCAAGCCGCACCTTGTCACAATCTGAGGCAAACTATTCCACCACCAAAAAAGAATGCCTGACCATTGTGTGGGCAGTAACCAAATTTCACCCGTACTTATATGGCCGCCCTTTCAGGGTCGTCAGTGACCACCACTCGCTTTGTTGGCTGCCGAACCTCAAAGATCACTCGGGACGGCTTGCACGCTGGAGCCTTCGACTTCAGGACTTCGATGTCACCATCGTCGATATGTCTGGTAGGAAGCACAGTGATGCCGACTGTTTGTCTCGTGCTCCTATCGAGGATGCCCGACCCGACACCGACGACGATTTAGTTTTGCTTGGCGCCATCTTCACGACCGTTCTGATTCAAGACCAAAGAGACGACATTGAACTACGGCTCCTCATTGAGTGTCTGTAAGGAAGCCCTCAGTCTCCCCCACGAATCTTCTTACGCGGTCTGTCGTCGTTCTGTTTGCGCGACGGCATCCTGTATAAGAAAAACTACAGCCCGATGGAATCTGTTTATCTACTCGTCGTGCCTACGGATCTTCGCGACGAAGTCCTGCAGGCGTGTCATGATGACCCATCTTCTGGTCGCCTGGCTTTTTGTCGAACTTTGGCACGAATACCAGAAAAGTACTACTGGCCCAGGGTTGCTGCAGTTTTGAAGCAATACATAAGAACTTTCCGCGAATGCTAGCGTCCCAAGACGCCGCCGACTAAGCCAGCCGGCCTACTGCAGCCTATTGATTCGCCTCAGGTTTCCTTCCATCAAGTCGGCATGGACTTACTCTGCCCATTTCCGGCATCCTCGCTGGTTAACCACTGCATTGTGGTCGCCACTGACTACCTCTGCCGATACTGTGTGACAAAACCTCTTCCCCGTGGTATCGCTGAGGAAATTGCAAACGTTTTTATCCAGTGCATTTTGCTTCGTCACGGTGCACCCACCATCGTTATAACTGACAGGAGAACAGCGTTACCCTCGGCATTTACGCAGGAGGTGATGCGCCTGAGCGGCACCAGTCACCGCAAGACAACCGCTTACCACCCTCAAACGAACGGCCTCACCTAACGGCTGAACAAGACGATCGCCGGCATGATTTCCATGTACGTCGACGCGGACCATCGGAACTGGGACGCCATACTCCCTTATGTTACCTTTGCCTATAATACTGCAGTCCAGGAAACGACACGCTTCACTACATTTCGTTTAGTACATGGTCGCGAAGCCACAACCATGATGGATGCAGTGCTGCTTCCAGCTGGCACTACCTCCTCTGTTATGGGTGCTGCCCAATTTGTTCGTTACGCTGAGGTCGCCGCAACTCGCTCAAGAGCGCATCCGGCACTAGCAAGTTTTCGACGCTCGGCGCTATAACCTCCGCCACCGAGAGGTGCTTTACCAGCCCGGCGAACAAGTCTGGGTGTGGAGCCTAAGCCGCATGCGAGGGCGCTCTGAGAAGCTTCTACGCCGATACTTTGGCCCCTACGAGGTGCACCGCCAGCTCAGTGAAGTCAACTACGAAGTTCTTCCCCAGGGAACCGTTCGCTCTTTTAGACGGCCGACCTCCGAAGTTGTTCGCTTCGCCCGGATGAAGCCGTACCGCGCTCGCTAGTCTCTCGCGCGTGGCTACACTGTACGCCAGACACACGCGGCTACCTTTGTTGTCCTGCCTCCCATTGCTGCCGCACCGAGTCGGTGTCCTTCAGAGAGGGGGAGTAATTCCACACTACTAAGTCTTTAGTGGCGCCGTATCGCGGCGAAACTGTGTTACCTTGCAGTTGGCAAGCCTTGAGCCATCTCGGGGTTAGATATTTAATCGTCTTCATCTCTCGAGCTGCCTGCTGCCTTACGCGTTCCACCAGAGCCTTGGGCATATAAGTAAACCAGCCCTGCGTACGGCAACCATTCTTCGGTGACATATTTGTAACTCGCAAGAAATTTGGTATGGCAGACTTTAAAACGCTGACAATGGTGTAAACGTCGGTATTCGCTATACCAAAGGCTATCGCGCCTTCTTCGGCTTAATCTGAGTATTTGGCCTCAACCGAGGCCGCTGAGATGCACTCGCTCCTTCCTCCTATCAATGTGGATGCGCAGAGGGCCAAGGCCCCTGCGTTGAAATTATAATTCTTTGCATCGGCATCCACTATTCAAGGATGATTGATGAACTTTTTATACAGGGGCCGTGCTGTGGCTTTCCTTCTGCCTTCGTGAAAGCCGGTTTTCATAATTTTGGGAGGGAGTTTGATCACTACTTTCGATGCGCGTGGTACGGTGCCTGGTCGGGTATACATGCGTTTCGTGTTTATGCCTATGCGGTATAAAATCTCTCTTCTCGTCTCAGTGTTGACGAATCTTTCGATTTGCATCGCCTAGTGCACGGTGGTGAGTTCTTCTAGAGTGTTGTGTATATCCAAGGTTAAAATATGTCCGTCGGAGTATTTTTGGGAAGCCCTATACACGGTTTATAAGGTTTTCTGATTAGCATGTCTACTCTATCGGTGTCCACATTAAATGGTTTGAGGTATCAAGAAGTGTAGGTGAATCTGCTAAGGAACAATGCATATATAAGCAGACACGCGTCGTCCTCCTTCATGCCTCTTTTTTCGGAGTGATTCTTCGTTTAAGCCTGGCTATCTGATTAACCGTTGGTCTTAAGCTAACCTTGGTATTAAGATTATTTTAAATAAACAGGCTTAGTGCCCCAATTATTCGACCTCCTGTATCGGCGGTTTTGGAGTTTCACCTGTAAGGTGTTTTCTGTCTCTTTCTTCTGTCTAACTAGTAGGAGTTCAGGCCTGGGTTCAGAACACTCGAGTCCTCCGGTGCTCGCGTACGTTTGGACTACTACTGCCGTTTTCTGATGTGTTTCTTCTTTTGAGCGTCGGATCCTTTAGGCACCCGTAGGGTAACATAGTTCGCGTAGAGTGTATAATGTAAGTCCTCTAAAGCCTTCAGCTTGCAGGCAGCGCTATTACTAACAGATTGAAGAGAAAGGGCGACAAAACGAGACATGCGGGGCGTCTCTATCTTCTTGGATCCTGTAAGGCTTGATTCCTCCGATCAAGGGCTGTTCTGCTCCACCCGATATGAAAGAGCAGACGTACTTGTATATTCTGGCACCTACATTTATGCTTGAAATGTTCCCTAGCATTACCCCGTGCGCGGCGTAGTCGAAGGCATTTTCGACGTCTAGTCCAAAAATGGCTTTGGTGCTGATTTTATCCGGGGGTTCTATGACGTCCTCACGGAACTGAAGCATCACGTCTTGAGTTGATAATTGCCTCCTGAAGCCGAGAAGCGTACCTGGCATTAACACTTATTCTGATAACAGCCTTTCATTCTGCTCAGGATCACGTGCTTCATAAGCTTGCCTAAGCACGAGGTAATGGGTATGGGTTTGAAGCTCTCTATGCAGTGCATCTTGTTGAGTTAAATCTTTTTAAGGGATATTTCCTAATATTCAGGAAAGGGACAATAAGCAACCCCATCGAAATGAGCCTTGACGGAACAAGAGTCCAGGAAGCGCCACGGGCCAAAATCTTGGGGCTGACTGCCGCTATTAAACCAATTAGCGGATTAGCGGACGCACAAGAAGTAGATGTGAAATTCTTCATCAGTCGTGATATACTTTGCAGCATACAGAATTACATACTCGGAACGACAAGGTGGCAGTAATGGTAATTAGGCTTAATAAAAGGGACAAACTGAATATGGTATAGACTTGCGCGTCTACACCCCGCCATGAAGACCAGATCATGAAAAGCTTCATTTAAGACGTGGAATCACCGGCAATGAGCTAAGTAAAATCACAGTACAATGTACTGATCGGTTACCTCAAAGCCAAGCAAGCTGAAGATCGGGCAGTAGGTGACTATGTAATGCGCTCTAGGAATAGCAGGGGGAGTTATAAGTACACCTCGCAGAAAGAATTAATTTAAGGATCATAAAAGCCTTCTTGGGTAAACAAGAGAACCGTAAGTGTACTTGAAGGAGACCCAAAGATGAGACTAAAAACAAAACATACTTCATATTATGCGTCCACCGTGGAATCGGGCAGGATGTGTCGTGGGAAAGACTCTCTGTAGCGACCACAGAAAAAGAGCTGACCCTAATTAACCTGACCTTAAGAATACTGAAGGGTAAGCCTATTAATGAGTTAGCCGTGATAGGAAAAGGAAATGAATTCAAGGCATCGCTTCATTACAGATAATTCGGCTTTAGCTAAGAACGGCGACCTTAATCTTCGAGCTATGAAAGATATTTTCACAGCTATCATTACGGAGTGTGCACCAGAGGTAGCTAGCAGGGTGGTTTGACATTGTACCGGCAAGCGCTCGCAGGAGACGAAAGATCTGATTGATAAACTCCGGAGCGTGGCAGCATCAAACCCCTGAGATAGAATAAAATTGGAAGCGCTGTAAAAGTAATCAATAAGCGCAGTTGAATTGACATTGGGAATTTTGATATGGACAGGATATAGCATGCATTAAATAACAGAGGTAGCCTAAAAGCTCTAAAGTGGGAAGAAGGCATAGGCAGATATCAGATGTATGCGTTAAAAGAGAAAGAGGGCAATTTCTTTAGCATTATGGATAATATAGTTAAATTATCCCATTTCTGCACAAATCTACACAGCAGCCAATATAATCGGGACATAAATCAGATAAGCAGTATCACATGGCAATGCGACATGCCGGCAGTAACGAAAGAGGAAGTAAAGAAAGCCTTAGGACCATTCTGAAGGGGGAAAGCAGCTCGTGAGGATCAGAGAACACAATATCTGTTGAAAGATGGAGGGTGGAGGGTTGTGCCAGAAAAACTAGCCCCCTGTATACGCAGTGCCATATGACCTCGAGCGTAGCAGAAGCTTAGAAGAACACAAAAATGATCTTAATCCATGAGAAAGGAGACCTCAAGCACTTGAAAAATTACAGGCCGATCTGATTGCTGTAGGTTGCCTATAAGGTGTTTACTAACGAAATCGCTAATAGAGTCAGGACCAGACCTGAGCATCCTTACAAGGGCGAGCGGTGAGATTCGGGAGGATCGGCGAATGAAAATTTGTGTGGACGAGGGCGAGGGAAGGAAGACATGATGACGTGAGGGCGAGGGAGGGCAAGAGGCACGTTCTGAGGGCGAGGGGGGCGAACAGTACTCTGGGCTAAGGTTTCCTGTCTGTGCAGCCCGCTATGAATTCCCGCTAGTTCTTAGGGCGACGGTTCCCGGGCAAGACGTGGTTTCCGCAGTGAGGTACACGAAACACGAAAAGCGGGGAGCCGCACGCCTTCTCCTCCGCCGCGCCCATGTTAAAATAAAACAAAGAAAAGTCGCGCACGAACAGCCACAACTAGGCTTCGAAAGGAAAGGAAAAACGCAAGAAACGGCGAAGAAGCAGCACCGAATGCCATAAAACAGTCGGCGCACTTGGTGAACGAAGCCTTAGAATAGACGACGCTCCAAAATGACCACCGACCCAGCAGCGAGCCGCGTGACTTTGACACGTTCTGCTCTTCGAATCGGCCGCCGCCTTGCGACTTCGAGTGGGTGTCCATGCGTATTACCTTTGATCGTGTGGAAGTGTAGCAGCACACGTGGCCAGGTATTTGTGCGGGGGCTTCTAGGGGAGGTGGGGGACGTTGAAAGTAAAATATCGCATCATCTACCACTCTTCCGCCCCTCCCGCTGGATTTCGCGGAACTAGGACGCTTCGTGGACGTGAAATTTGGAAGACCGGAGCAGCCTGCATAAGTGGCATCGGTGATTAATAATGGAACTGAAACGTGATTGTGTCTTATAGCTAGCGCTCACCATCTGAATCAATCACCACGCGTGCTGCAAAAGTGCGTCTTTGTCGAACAGCTCTGACTTGTGTGAGCACTACTCATGTCTTCGTCCTCTCGTCGCTTTTGCGCCCCGCTGTGTGATTATCTGTGTGTGAATGTTTTATAGAGGGAGCGGAACAGTGCGAAGAGACTTGCCGCTCTGCGCACTGGGGCTAACCCGAGATTGGGGTTCGTCAGCGGCGCCAGCAGGCTAAGTTTCGTAGAGTCCGCGAGAAACGGCCGGGTCTCCTCCCCACGTACAGACAGCAAATAAGGATGCTTGTGTTGTGCAATTTCTCTAACGACTCTTTGCATAACTGCATCCTCGAGAGTATAATAGCTTCTCTGGATTATTTTTAAAGAAAAAAGTCTTCTTGTGCTCAATGTCGCTTCAGTCTTCATAGTCATATGATTCTAATGATCAGTTATTCTACAAACTGCCAAAGCTATACAGAGCCGAGACACATCGTCTTCCCGCCTTACGTTGGGAAATATAGGCCCCTGTTTAAGTTTTCTCTTAAAATAAATTACGTAACATCCGCTACTTAGGGCACGTTGCTAACATAGCTGCGAAGTTACAACGTTCGAGCGTCACTGGAAAGATATTTTGTGACTTTGAATTTGGATTCTTCCCATCCATCGCTGTTTTTGGAAGCACCATGGCCCGGCTGATAGCGTCTAGTCTGCGAAGCGAGTGCGCAGGGTCTCAAGAATAACAATTTTTTTTTCATAACACGAAACAAATGTGAAGCGAGTAAGGCAAGACTGATGTGCTTTGTCACTGAGTCGCACGTAGGGATTACTAGGAATCGGCGTCCGACAACATAAAGTGATGCGATCATACGTTGCTTATCGGGTCCTCATCGCTTTGTGTAAGCAAGTTTCCTCTTATTTTTGCATTCTTTTGCTATCGGCCTTCTCTTATTTGTATTTATTGCGCTCTTAATGAAGGGAGCGTTCAGTTTTGAAAGCAAAGCAGGGTACATCTCTGCGGAGCGCGCATTTATTCGTTTTGATTCACGGACTGCGACGTCAAGTTGCAACGAAACTCCATGAGCGAGTAGATGCCGCTCGAGACGTTCAATCAAAACAGAGTGTGCAGGTGCGTGGGCTTTTTTACCCGTGCGCTTATGCAACGAAAAGACTTAGGAATAACAGGGAAGTGGCTGTTTTCTAAAGTTTACCTGTAGGATCGATCACTGGGTGTCTTAATAATAATAATATTAACTGGTTTTTCAGGTAGCAAATTTTGTTTACAAAAGTGCATTGAAGAGTGCCAGACACGTTTATTTTTCACGAAATTCTTCTGTGTTTACTGATTACTAATCCAAATGTTCTGGAACTTTGTCAGTGTCTCTAAAATTCAACGTGATAACCTTATCTCATGCGAATGGCATTGTTATTTCTAGACAATAATGTAATGGCGTTTTTAGCAAAGCATGTAAGCATCTTTTTCCGACTGCCCATAATAATTATTCAAAGTTTTTAAAAAGTACCAGTGTGTATTCTTCTATAATCCCATCAAAACTATTTTCACAGACCTTACATTCTTCAGTGCTACTAAACGATTGGAAGGTGGGCAAGGTGGGGCCGGTGTGTAAGTACGGTGACGCAGTTTCTCCTGATAATTATAGACCAAATCCTTTAACTAGCTTTTCATGCAAAATTTATGAGCGTTTATTTTAATCTTGTTAATTTTCTCGAAAATTAACTCATTTTGTACAATACATCAGCATGGTTTTCGGACACAGTTGATCTCTCATACTAATGGTCTCTTTGAAGCTATAGACGCGAGATCCTACATCCACCGCACATTCCTAGATATTTCCAAGGAATTAGACCTTGTTAACCATCGCCTACGTAGTTGCAACCTTAGCAAATTAAACATTGATATTGACTAATTAAACACTGAGCAAAGTTCATACAAATCACACTCGTTGGACGGGGCCATGGACGTCCAGATTGAGTTGCAGGAGGACATCTCGTGCAGATCTGTGTTGGCGGAATCCGAACGTGGTGTTCGCAAAGAGATGTTCATGTTCAAGATAAGCAGATAACCGGCCCCTCATCATCGTATACATTAGTTTGCCGCCAAAGAAGGTGAGAGAGATGAGGCGGAAATTATCTGCGTCACTTGATTTTCCTGCTTTAGGAATAACAGTCACATGGGCAGTTTTCCAGTTGATTGCCAGGGGATGTCCCTGCGCCAAATCGCATTTATGTGTTCGGGGAGGGACTGGTATGCCAAGTGAGGAGAGGTCGTCAAAAGCTTGAATGTGACCTTATCCGCTGCCGGCGCAGTGCCCCGTTTCATTCTGGCGAGAGCCGCCCGCAGATCAATGAGCTGGATATGTTGATCCAGTTTCGTGTTCTCTCTGGCCGAATATGAGTGTGCAGATCCACGGGTCTCTTCGGCTGTGCACGGATACTGGTCCAGAAGTTTCTGTGCCAGCTGAGTCGTGCTGCCAGGGGATGCGCGCATGGGTCGCTGCAAATGTTTTTGTGTTTCAGTTCATGTTTAGGTTGGGTCGATTAGAGATCGAAAGAGGCGCCAATTGTTGGGGCTAGACATTTGTCGCGCGGCCATGTTGCATCTATACAGCTAGGTGGAGTCGGGGAGTTGGGCCGTGCACTCGGCCGCTTTCTGGGTGAGCTTAGAAAATCGAGGTTTATGCTTTCTATTGTGTTTCTAAAGTCGCCAACGGCGGACGAGGATGCGACGGGCATGCCAGAGGTGTAGTAGGTGGTGATCAACGTCCGTGACCACCTCTGGCAGCTGGCTTTGAGTTTCATGCGAGTGAAGGTGTGCCAGGAGCTGCTGGAATCATGCTGAGTAGCCTTGCTCGTCTTGCACAAAAGGTGCCGTAGTGGAGAGCTCCGAAATAATTTCGGCCACCTGGTGATCTTTAACGTGCACCGACACCGCAAAGTACAGGGGTGCCTTTTGCGTTTCGCATCCATCGAAACGCGGCCGCCGCGGTTGGGTTCCAACCCAGGTATCGCCGCGGGCATGTGTCAGACATTTCATGGGTTATTTCCTTTCCTCAAAATTCTTCACCAACACTGCTTCAGTGTCTACTTAAGAGCGTTAGCTACAGGAGGTTAAGCTCAAAGCGTTTACATGAGTGTGGTCACAAAAAATGGATAAAACCAAGTAAAATATCCACGGATGCTTCCTTTCCTGAACTGTTGATTCTAAGACACGAGCCGCGTCATCTACCTTATGAATTTTGCCCTGCTATATCGATCTACAGCCACCATCGCTATATTCGGTACATTTCCTTGTTGTAAGAGGTAATAAATTTTATAAACGTATGCATCACAACAGGACGAATTGTTTGACACTATTCGGAACCCCCTGCAAAAAAATTACGAGCTCCGTGTGTACGTGGTTGGGTCGGCAGAGACACCTGCAATGTGCAGGCGTATGGTCAGCAGCATCACCACAGCTTCGAGCACAAGTGGATCACAAGACTCACGCAATGTCTGTAGACAGTGCTGCCAAGCGTTGCGATTATGATAGACTGTTCCAACTTGAAGGTATTGCGACATCCATCATTGCTTCAATGGAATTTTGTTGCACCACCCAAAAAGAATATTATATGATCGTATTAATTGGCGAAAGCTGATTGGTTTTAGCGGCTGAGAGGTCTCGAGTGGCCGGTTCATAGCGACGTTTCACAGGCACCTACACTGTTGGGTGTCTCACTGGCCCGTTTTGGCGCCTGTACACTCACGCTCACTCTCGGCCTTTGTCCATTGGTGCTCTTTTGTTCTATGGGGTTCGCGGCGCACTTCAGGGACTCCAGGGCCTGCTTACATTAGGATAGTCTAGCTCGCACTGGTGGCTATGCCCTCGGTTGGTTTTGAGAAAAGGAAAGGCGCATAACTGGCGCCCTGGGTCAGTGGACACCTTAGAAGCGTTTGCAGTAAGGGGGCGGGGGTGTCCACCAATAACAACTGGTCTAAGGTGCAACGACGCGTTACGGTTGCCAATGTACCTCCATAATTGTATCAGATAAATTACTTGTAAAAAGCTGTTAGGGCTTTCGCTTAAAAAATATCTGGACTGGAGCCGTCTTTTGATGGAGATGAAAACCTCAATGCGCTTGTGTCCTGTGCAGTCGGTGTGAACTTCGAGGGGCGGCCGAAATAATTCTGGAGGATTCTATTCGGTGCCTCCTTCTGTCTTCCACCTATCACTGCCTGCTTCGCTTCCCTCAGGGTGCGGTTCAGGCGCCCACTTAAAAGAGTCACGGTTACTGTCTTTCCTTACTCCAAAAGAAATTTTTAGAGCGTTAGTTCTACTGGTTATGCTCATTTCATAGTAGAACCCAAGATCGCGGCCTCCATAGCAACGACGTTGTATCAGAGCGTTAGGCTCTACTTCTCGCGTTTCGGGTCTCAACTTTATGGGTTTTAAATCGTAACCAAGTGGCTGCCATGGTGCCGAGGTGGTTACACCACCTCGGAACCCGGGAACTCCGGATCAGTAGCAGAGCGCCCTAACCACTGAGCCACCGCAGCGGTGGGGGTCGTGTACAATTTCCCGTTTTGTGCACCGTAAACTGCCTAGTTAAGTTAGAGTCAAGCTCGCGGCAGGGAATTCTGACCGGCGTGCTAACCTAGCTGTGTTAACGCTCTACATTCTATCGCTGCCTCGGCGTAGGCTCATTTTTTCGAGCTCAATAAACTTTTTCAGACTCTAATCCAATCATGAGTTAGGCATTAGTGTACATGGATCATTAGGCAGCACTCCCCTAAACGACCGCTAAGTAAAATATAGTTGATTTGTTTTTCATCTTTCTTGCTACGTGGTTTCCATACAACCGAACGATGGCTGGATGCACAGGAGGATAGAGATCAGCCATGCAAAATATTGCAATACAATGCTGTTAAAATGTTTAGAGGAAGCGCACCCATAGACGGCTACAAAGGAAAAGTGCACAGAAACTCTGTAGTTCAAGAAAAAATCGTTGACCAACAGCTGGAAGTGAGAAGTGTGTTGTTCCAACAGTGGAGAATGTGACCACATCGCATGAAACCAGAAAATGCAAAGCATCGAGTGACCGCAAAAACGTATCTAGGCGACTACCTGGCTGGTTAGAAAAAAAAGTTGTTTACATATGTAAAGGTGCCAAGATTACCGGATACACTGGTATTCACAAGTAGACATGACACCTGCGGAAAGAATTGCTACAGGAGAATGAAATAACCCTTGCGCGGTGCCAGCACATCTTTGAAGAGAACACCTGCAGCCGCGCTGATTTTGTTGCACGTAAAGACAACACCTTTTCGTTCCTCGCGGCTTGCGCAAAGGTAGGCTTGTGACAGCACATATCACACGGACGCGTTGCGCGAATCCTTTAATTTTTGAAATTAGAGTGGACATAAATACACATTAACGGCGGTGCATCTCGGACGTGGATCGCGCAAGCGGTCGTATTAATAATTGATTTTTCGGGGAGAAAGGAAATGGCGCAGTATCTGTCTCATATATCGTTGGGCACCTGAACCGCGCCGTAAGGGAAGGGATAAAGGAGGGAGTGAAAGAAGAAAGGAAGAAGAGGTGCGGTAGTGGAGGGCTCCGGAATAATTTCGACCACCTGGGGATCTTTAACGTGCACTGACGTCGCATAACACACGGGCGCCTTAGCGTTTTTCCTCCATAAAAACGCTGCCGCGGTCGGGTTCGAACCCGGGAACTCCGGATCAGTAATGCAAGCGGTCATACGAATTGGTTTTTTGGGGAAGGAAATGGCGCAGCATATATCTCATATTTCGTTGGACACCTGAACCGCACCGGAAGGGACGGGATAAACGAGGGAGAGAAAGAAGAAAGGAAGAAGGAGGTGCCGTAGTGGAGGGCTTCGGAATAATTTCGACCACCTGGGGATCTTTAACGTGCACTGACGTCGCATAGCACACCGGCGCCTTAGCGTTTTTCCTCCATAAAAACGCTGCCGCAGCGGTCGGGTTAGAACCCGGGAACTCCGGATCAGTAGTCGAGCGCCCTAACCACTCAGCCACCGCGGGGGGTCGTAGCCGTATGAAGTGAGAGGAATCTGCGCGTCGGCATTGAAATTGGTTTGGAGGAAAGGTGACTGTCAGTAGACACCTACACTGCGCAGTCCGAAGAACAGATAATGGAGGGACCGGAGGAAGGAAAATTGGTCACGAGGAAAGTAAAATCTAAATAGCTGAATTAGCTGTCCTTTATTATTGTGGCTGCAGTTGAGCGGAAGGTGCTCACCCCGCCGATGGTGGTGGTAGTGGTTGTTTATTAAAAAGATAGTAAAAAGGAAGGAAAAGATTTTTGCTAGCCGCGGCATCTGCCATCGGATGGCAAAAGCACTTTTTTGTGTTTAGCACTTCTGGTTGCAATCAAGGATTTCACCGACGGTAGTGCGAAGCCTGGGCCAGGAAGTCTAAAACCTCCCTTGGTTTTGAAAAAAATGAAAGGCGCATAGTTAGTTTAGTTTGTCGGTGAACACCTCAAACGCAACACGAGCGCCGTATAAAAGGTTTGTAGCTCAGTGCGTCCACCGACAATGTGAACTAGCTTTGAAAAGCCTTTCCTTTTCTCAAAACCGAGAGAGATTTTACTCCCCTAATAATATTAGACTGGGAATTAGAAACAGGTGACGTAGTGGAGAGCTTCGGTATAATTTCGACGAGCTATGGATCTTTAACGTGCGAAGTCAGTGCTAACTAAAGATCCTCAGGTGGACGAAATTATTCAGGAGCCCTCCATCACGGCACCTCTTTCTTCCTTTCTTTTTTCACTCCCTCCTTTATCCCTTCCCTTACGGCGCGGTGCAGGTGTCCACCGATATTTGAGACAGATACTGCGCCATTTTCTTTCCCCAAAAACGAATTTCATATTCACTGGGAATTAAACTGAAAAAGAAAATTGGTTTTTGAGAAAGGAAACTATCTCACGTCTCGGTGGACACCCGAATCGAGCGTTAAGGGAAGGGACAAATGAGGGAGTGAAGAGAGAGAGAGAGAAAAAAAACTTTATTGTTTTAGAGGAAGTCGAGGCACGCCCCTGGGTCTCCGCACGACCCCACTGCACTCAATTGTTTATGTCCCTAAAGTCCATAACACTGGCAGCCCGGCCGGTGGCGATTGTCTGCACGGCCGGGTCCTCCGAGCGCAGCAGGGTCTACTAGTCCTCCCAGGTCTTGAGGTCCTCTAGGCCGCGCGGGGAGGGTCCGCCGGGCAAAGGGAGAGGATGTGGAGGGAAGAGGTGAATGGTTCTGGGCACAAGGTGCAGGCAGGAGTGGGGAAGGAGGGGTGATAGTGGGCTAGGCTCAGGGGTGACGGGAGTGTGTGTCTGTAGTTAGCGCCAGAGTGTTGCGTGTTTGTTATCTAGGGAGTGGTGGGGCGAGGGTAGAGCTGCTGCGAGGATCTGTAGGCCTGAGTCATCTCGCTGAACGAGTGAATTCGCTCCCTCGCGAATCCCCGATCCGAGGCCACCTGAACCCGATTTAAAGAACCTATTTCGACCACCTGGAGATCTTTGCACAGCACCTTCCTCGCCTTCCTCAAAACGCGGCCGCCGAGGTTGCTTTGCGATGCTGTGCCACTCTGTATCTCTCCGTGAGAGTGTCTTTCCGTTACTTAAGCTCTAGCTAAATTCATGCTGCCAGTTGTATGCCGCAATCTCTTCCCTCTTGCATTATCACATGCATCAAGCCCGAAAGACGCAGGTCGTTTCCCGGCCATGGCTGCTGAATTTCGATGGAGGCAAAATTCTAGAGTCACGTGTACTGTGTGATGTCAGTCCTCGTTAAGGAACATCAGGTGGTCGAAATTTCTGGAGCCCTTCACTACGGCGTCACTCATAGCACAAGTCGGTTTGGGGTGTTATAACCCCTTAAACCGTAAACCAAACATGCATCAAACAGAGATAAGCAGTGCTAAGTGTGATCCCTGATAGTGTGAAGTGCTGTACGGAGAAAGCAAATGGACCTATACCCCGCCACAGTATCTCAGTGGTTAGGGCGCTCGCCTACTGAGCCGGAGTGCCCGAGTTCGAACCCGATCGGGGCGGCCGCTTTCCGGTGGAGGCGAAACGCTAATGCATCCATGTGCTGTGCGATGTTAGTGCACGTTAATGATCCCCAGGTGGTCAAAATTATTCCGGAGTCCTTCATTACGGCACCTCTTCTCTTACTGCGTCCTTTACAGTTCTCTTGCGGCGCGGTTCAGCTGCCCGCCGAGATAAGAAACAGATACTGGGGCATTTCCTTTCGAAAAACCTAAACAATAAAAGTTGGGCTGAGGCTTGGATAAAGCGTTAAGCCTGGATATCTCAAAGCGAAAAGCTTCGTGGTGATGCTCGTGGTTTAGCTCCAGGTTTCATACATAGGGTTACAATTTGGGTATACCTTTCTAGCTTTTCCAAAACGTGTTGTCTTAGGTATACAAAGCTTGTACAATTGTCTAAGATCCCACAAATGCCATAGTCTTTCACAAACGTCACACAGTCACACACATGGCCGAACTTGTTGTCCACAAAGTCTGTCGTAAAGACCTTGGTCGCGCTGGAACTTTCACCGAGTTTCGACGTGTAGTCTGTGAAGCTGTGAGTCTTTCTCTCTTCTTCCATAGCGTCGTCGTCATCGTCTTCACTCTGTTGGCTGCTAACACTGGTAGCAGCGCGGCTAAGAGCCGCTTTTGCGCGTCTTGTCATCGTAGTTGAGCGAGACGCTCCTCTCTTTGCTCGGGTGTTTCGCTTGCTCTTTAGCTCTGGCCTTTTCATTCTTTCTTCGAAACCACTCGAAGTCTCCCAAAGTACAGTCTTCGCTCACCTGGCCACATTCAATTGTCTCAACCAAACGGCGCAGTTCAGCGCCCTTTTGCCACCGATTAGCAATGCGTGCTTGTCGTGATTCTGGCGTTTCAGCTGCTAGTCTAGCCTTGCACTTTTCATATCCTCGCTGCTTTTGACCCAACTCCCACGCTGCCACTTCTAGGTCTTCTTCTCCTCCTTCCATGGCAAAAGGTCAGGCGACAGAGTCAGCGCGCGGTGGCTACGACCGCTGCGGCAGCAGCGACCACCTGCGCTCCGCGTGACGTCACTCGGTTTCGCGCACGCGCAGCTGTTGCAAATCTGTAGTGTGGCTCACACGAAGCCGGTGTTGAACAGCCTGGTGAAGCTTTTCGCTTCAATAGGAATATTGTGAGACTGAGAATGACCGGAGCAGGCTTTATTGCCACCCGCAGCAATTGTGTTCTCAAGAAAGACGATAGGGAAGACCATATAGACAAATGAAAAGAGGGCCGTGCACGATGCTTAGACTAATTTCCTCCCTGGACGAAACTTTCATTTTCATCAGACCTTGAGGCGTGACACCTTGACGATATCGATGCCACGACAGCGACAATCAGTAACAGGTGAAGCGGGTGCGACTCGATAGTTAACGGGGGACTCTTGTTGAATTACTGTATAGGGACCTGTATAGCGGCTCTGTATAGCGGCTCATAAGTTTTTCACATAACATCCGGGATCGACCCGGGGCCTATGGGCCTATTAGTGCGTGGCGTCTTTTCTTTCTATCTTTCCTCTCCTATCCTTTAACTCTCCTACTTTCAGTACGCCGCAGCGAGCTTGGCTTGGCTTGAGCCAGTAAACATGCCCGTGCACTTTCCTTTTCCTTCTTCCTCTCAACATCAAGCAGCCAGTCAATCACATAACTCTGGTGTGCGCACGGGTTTCCACAGTAAAACCTCATCACCTCAGGAATAAGGAACTGCACGGTGGACAAAATTATACTTTTCTTTCCGGGGTGCCTGGCAAGCGTCCATGTTCACTCGCGCAAGTTCGCGGTAGTAGGCAATGCGGGAAGTAAATTGTTGGTAGGAGAGTGCTTAAGAGGGGACGGGAGCAGAAAAAAAGTGCTTTTTTAGACGAAAGTACGTGATTGGTCGTAGGCAAAGAAAAATTAAGAGTAACCGGCTCGTCGCCATGAAGGCCAGTGAAAATGGGGGGGGGGGGGGTCGCGCTGGTGGGCACTGACTGTCCAGCCTGTTGTACGTCAGTGGTGCAGGCAGGGTCTTATTTATTTTTCAATCTGTTTAGGTTGCCCCAACCTAATATTTGACCAACAGGGGCAGGGACACTTTATTTTATGTTTTTTATTGTCCCACAATAATTTTTGTCCGAGCGGGCTAACCCTGTTATAGATCGTGTCACGTGTAGGGGGGTAGGTAGGTAGGCCTCAAACAATGGTGGCACATACCCACTGCGGTGGAGTGGTCAAGACACAGACGGTTAATTCCTGGATACAGGAGAGTTTTTACGCCAAAAGGAGTGGCAATAGCATGTGGGCTGATAGATTGGAAGACGCAAGGACAGGGGTCCTGTTAACTTGGAAATCGAAGACGGGACAATGGCTTAATGTTCATAATAGTATACAATGCCTGTTATGTTTCAACGTCGTACTGACTGAGATCAGGAAAAAGAAACTAGAATGGGAGTCGGTACGTTTCATGAAGCACTTTTTGCACAGCAGAGCGCGCACTACTGTCGCTTCGTCCAAGCAAAGAAGCGCCAATGGAAAGAACAACCGCGGAGGACATAGGCAAACCCAGTTGATGAAATGGAATTTGCAATAGACCCTTCCTCAACTGAGAGAAGCGGTGGCAGAACAGCAGGAAGTGATCTATTGTCTCAAGTTCGGCACAAAAAGGGCACAATGGGGAAACCGCAAGGCCAGATCTGTGAAGTTAGAAATTTAGAAGGGAAACCCAGCAACACAAACGCGTGAAGAGATATATCTAGTCTACGCGAGCACCAGGCATTGCTACTCTAAGGGCACAGAAGTTGTTGATATTCGGGAGATGATATAAGAGCCGAGACAGCAAATTCCTAAAATATTGTGTAGCTGCGAAATTTAACCGCAGCTGTAGATGCACAGGTTGGCAGGACAGCAATAATTGGGCCGCAGAAAGAGGCCCTTGCTAAGGAATCTGCAACCTCATTTAAGTGAAAGCCAATGTGACCTGGTACTCCAAGCAACATTACCGAATTTAGATGGTGCGGAATCAGGAACTTAGAGGCGTAATGCCCGAGACTCAATGGGTGAGGATAATGAATATCAAATGGACAAAGAGTCCGACATAACCACGACCTGGGAAGCGGTAGTTTATAATTTTTGTAAGGCTAAGATTACTAATAATAATTCAGCGAGATAAATTGAAGTGAAGTCAGGTAGACGGAGAGAAAAAGACCAACCCAGTGAAGGCGAAAAAATTTCCGCACCTGCCTTTTCACGTTCCTGCGAGGCATCGGTAGCAAAGAGCACATCAGAGGGAAAGGACCTTATGTGGTCCTCCAACAAACCTGAAGATGAAGAAAGGGCTGCAGCTTTGCGTTCGCTGGGAAAATGTCATCAAATTCGATCTGGACAGAAAATGAGTTGTTATACATTTGCTATACATGAGTTGCTATACATGAGTTGCTATACAAAATCGATTGCTATACATTTGCTATACATTTGCTATACAGTTGTTATACATTTGTGAACAAGGCCCCCGTAAGCCGTGGCCGAAACGTCATCTTTTTAACGATTGGTCGGCGCTTGAATATTTTCAGCCATTTACATTTGCTGGACATCTGTGAAAAGAACTTGTATGGGATCAAGGAGGAACTGCACGAAACATATCTGGGAGTATGAAGACGAGACCAGGCGGCACTAAAAAGGCGGAAGGTTGACTAAGAAATATTATACTGGAGGCGTGAAGAGGTGAGTTTCACGGGGAGGAACAACTTATTTTTCGTTCTTTTTATAGTTCCCAATATTTTTTGTCTAAGTTGGCCGGGCCAACAGTGATGTTGTAGGGGTTTCAGTGGGTCCCAAGCTGCCAGCAGAAGGATCAGGTCCGAGAGGAAACAGGCGTGTGGAGGCCGATGGAAGCTTGGTGGAATGCTGTGAGCGACTTCTGTCGATGTGCGTCATCGGGGCAGGTGGGTCGACCAGACATTCACCGAAACGGAGCTCCAGGGAGATAGAGAGAGGTGCAAGGAGACGAAGAGCAACCTCCACCACGTGTGAGATCGAGAACGCAAGGAGCACGCTTTATTGCCATCCCCAGCATTGACGCTCGCGATGAAGACGACGATGAATGGTGACGATGAATATAGACATATGAAGATGAGGGTCATGCACAATGCTTACAATTTCAGCTCAGCACAACACAATAAACAACTAACTTGGCCTTTACAATGGTGGAGACTGATGCATGCAGAGTCCTCCAATATTTTTTGATTTCCTGTTATGAAAGAAACCGAACTTCACCTTTTTTTCAGCACACGCTCTCTGAACAGTAATATAACATAATAGATCGTCTTCCACCCTGCACAGGATGATGTCAGGCAAAAAATGGGAATCGTTGATTTTACCAAAACATATTTGCATTACCTTTGATAATGGCAATATCTTGAACTTCATTACAAATCTGGTTTTGTATAGAAAAAGATCTGTGCAAAGATAACCCTTTCTGACCCTCTTCACTAAGTCACCCAATCAGCGTATTTTTCTCTGCTCCTTTTAATGCCTGCATTCAATAAAAATCCTTCTACTATCTAAAAGGCAAACAATGAGGCAGTATCAGCAACCTAAACAGCTTAAGTATACCGTGCCTCGCCTTCACTGTTCAGTTACCGTCATGAATACACACACAATGGCACACTCGGATAAAAAACCACACTATTTATCGCGGTTTTGGTTGTTCGTCCTTACATCATATGTGGTCCCATGTATAGCAGTCAAACTACTTGCAGCATCAAAAATTTAAAACTGCCCCCCCCCCCCCAAATGTCTTTTTTTGGGAAGGGCAGGAGAAGTCGAGCCCTGGAGTTGTAGTTGTACCCCGCTACTCTCGCCTGCTCGTGGTTCTACCGGGAAATGCAAGGATGTAGGCAAAAGCTTTACTGGCATCAGCCTTTCCCCTAGTAGGTTAAAGAGAGCTGAAATCAGTGCTTGATAAAGCATGCTGACTGAGGTAGTATGGCCCACAAGCTGCCTGAATTCAAGGATGAAGCTATCAACTGCATGTAAAAAAGTTACACAGGAATAAACTTAACAGTGCGCAAAATATGCAACATATTACAAAAAGAAAGGGAACACGTTAAATCCTTACAAATGCCCGCGAACGGCAAGGGTATAGGGATTAAAAACTAATAGAAAACCATTCTCAAGACTAAATGCCACTCTCCACGGCCACAGACACTATGTTAAGGAGATTGAGAACCCATCGGCCACTACGGGACAACACTTTCAAGCATCTCCCGATTTCTATTGATAATAAGCCGATCTGGTCAAGAGAGATGGAGTGAGCTGTAAAGAGACCTATGATCAAAAATATACGCATCTTCATGCACCATTAACGACGACCATATCAACTGACGCATGCAACCTTTTCTAACCCAGGCTGAAATGAATCATGCGAATAACAGTTCGGGAATCAACCATGGACATCCGTTTAACATCTGGCTTTCCCTCTTAACCTCAATTAAGATATATTCAACACGATCATGAAGAGAAGCTGGTATATCGGCTCTTCTCTGAAGCAGCACGTATAAACGCACACAAGGAGAACAGAGTTTTTGGAATTGGATATCTCAGTAACGCCACTCTGTGTTCCCCCCAAAAAATTCGACTGGTGGCTGAAGTGCAGTGCTGCTAGCTTTCCGTCTAGGTATAGTAAGAAACTCTATAGATCTTGGTACGCGGCGTAGATAGATAATTTTAAGAAATGCATGTTCCTTTTTCTAAAATGCCACGGCTCCCGGCAATGTTGCTTATTGTGCGCATCGCAAAAAATGAATTTGCGCAAAGTTTGTGAAGTGTGGTTTTTTATCTGCCGTCACAGATGCGGCCGCCACATTTTTAATTCTAATCTGATTACTCCTTGACTTTAGCACAGCCGCGAAATCACTGTCGCTGGAACATCAATGAAAGCGAGAATGAAATACCTATCAGTTATTGCCTTACCTTTTGTGCTTCATTGCGGCATAGCTACCATAGGCGCAGTATAAATGTGCTGTGGCTATCTGTGAAAATTCACCAGCTGCTTTCATTTCAAAGGATCACATACTTAATTGCCCTATTCACCTATCAGCCTTGGTTTCAGCATAATTCGAAGATGATGCATTTTCTGCATAAGAATTTTTTGGTATCAAACCTGACTGGATATTGTCCTATCCAGGTTATAATCTGCGACGAGCTCCAAGGTTGCATCAGCTTGATCTACAAGCAGTAGTAAACAGTTCTGAGTTACGTCAATAAGGAAGGTGCCAACTGCATGAGGTGTAGGTTTTTTACTTCAAAACGGTTTGTGGACATAGGCAGCCACTGAAATGTTTCTACAAAAATAGCAGCTCTATATTTATCTGAGCATCTAATGACTACGCTTTAGGTGCAGAATTTACTCAAAGCATTGATATCACGAGCTTTAGCAAACTTTGTGTTTTGGTGATTGATTAATTATTTAATAAAAAATGGGGCTGGCACAAAGGCGGGTATTTGTTATCTTGCCAAGGGAGGCGGTATGCAAACGGTCAGAGAAAGAAGTTGTGGACTCCCTATGAAATTGTTCAAATTTTAGACGTAGTTACTTGTACGAATAAAAAAAGAAATTGGCAGGAATTAGGAGCCAGTCTAAGCGCTATATATCTATGCACAGTAGAAAATGGTCGAGTACTTTCATGACTCTACTCCGTTTCATACATGGCAGGACAAATTGCCAATCTAGCGGGCCTGTTTGCGCAGGCCAAGTCCGCGCCCAAAACGTAGTCCGCCTATAACCAAAGTGGACACAAGCATATTTCGTTGCGACGTATATTGAGTGCCGTGAATGGCAATCTCCTGGACTTCATTTTACTGCCTGCCACATTTTCCTCCTCCAACTCAAAAACACTTCGAGAGGTACGAATCCCTTTCGCGGTCTGATACACTGCCGGTACAGCGAATCACCCTTACTTCATCTTGGCTTAAAAAAGTAGCTCGCATTCATTTCAAATTATAGCCAGAGCTTCTGAGTGCTGAGTGTATCACAGCTTCGACCGCAATTTTCAATGCTGCCACTTCGTTTTGTACCGTTCTTTGTTTTCGTTCGAAAACTCACCGAGGTTTCGAGATGGTAAAATGAAACGCGGCTGAGTAATACAGTTTCAAGGACGCACTACGGCAGCCTCTGCAGCGTTGCCTGCTATGTATGAAACGGAGTGTAGGCTAGATGATGCGTACCGACACACTGCTATTTTGTGATTTGCATTGGTACTGTCTCTTTATCGTGCATGCTCATTGCCCCTACTCTTTTTAAGTAGCATATATTTAATCCACATGTTCAGACGAACGTCGTTTCTTTAGACTTGCACAAAACCATGGAGATGTAATCACCATGATTTGCTTTGCCACAGTGTTTTTTCATTTTATTGATGAATGCTAATCATGCCCGGCTATGGTGCACCTGTTTGGTAATTTTCAGTTAGAAAAGAGTGCCTTCTGTTGTATCTCTTTCACTGCATAGGAGCCTTGTGGAGTGCTGCAGCACAAGCCGTGTATGATGACCCTGTACACTTGAACAACACCATGTAAGTTTCGTATGTTAAGCTGTTCACTATACACAAGCAATTATGATACGTGGACAGAAGCACTTATTGTTGCTTCGCATAATGTTACAGGTTGGTCTAAATGTGATTTCCTTGACACGTTTGCTGCTGCGATGCTCAACAAATATTCCAGTACTTGCCATTAGGATCAAATGCCACGACAAAAGTGAGAGCGGTAAGTTTTCCGTGAGCAGCTATACCTTTCGAATATGCACTTTGTCTCTGTATCGCACTGCCTCAGGGTCAGTGGCTCACCGTTGTTGCTTTAGCCTCTAGTTTGATTTCAGTTAAGCCATCGCTGCACTGGTAGCAAATAAATTAAATGTAGCAGCTCACTTGTCTTCATGCAGTACTGCAATCAGCTGTTACAAATAGATCGAAGTGGCACTTCAACGCAGAGCAAAGTATTTACTGCAGCAGAAATAGGGGCTACTTGCAGTGGTGCAAAAATAAAATGTATCAGGGGCAACAGAAATGTATATTTGGCGCAACATGCCAATCGTTTGGGATGTTCTGTGTGTATTTAAGAATTCGAGCCAGAGGCCTTCGTTCGCAAGTGGTGCCATGCATCATAATTGGTTCTGCGCACGGCATTGTGCATTTCTGAGTTTGCCAGTATGTTATTAAAGAGTCAGAGTATTGTATGCACCAAAAGAATTTTTCACTTTTTTTTTCTTCGAGGCGAATTTGCAGGACAGAGGAATTGAGTATTGTCAGAAAGAGTGAAGAATTTTAAAGCCATTTTTGCTCCTGTTTTCAAACGTGGAGTGTAGGAATTTTTTCCAGTGTTTCAAATCTCTTAAATGCTTTATTTGTAGCAGTCTTCAAGTTCCAATAGCTGTTGACCGCGTCTCCAGCAGGCCAAGAAAAATCTTACCACACAACATACGGTGGGTAGCGCGCAATTATATATACTTAAACAGCCTCTAACAGGAGCATTTTTAAAACTTCATAGCTCTTCTCACAAGGTACAATGAATTCATAATAGTGATGGCTAAAAAGAAAAGAGAACTGTCTCGCTGCATGAATTCATTCTAGATAGAGTTTACTACTAAAGCCGTTGTTATGCACAGATCTATTGGGCACTACATTTGGAATGTATTTATGTGAAAATAGGCACGAACACTTATGCCCGAGTTCTTTCCTTTTGGGGGATTTTGCTAGTGCCTTTTTTAAATGGAAGCAAAAAAAAGCACTTGCTGTGTACCTACTAGAATGGAAATGTGTTATCATAAGCACAAGAAAGAGGTGCTTCATTTGAAAAGAAAGACCGCTAGAGCAAAAATGTTTGTGTTGAAAATACTTATTCTAATAATATTAATTAAATGTGCTAGAGGTCTCCTACTCATTACTGCATACTGAAGCTTCAGTGTGGGTTCAGGGCAGCTGGCGGCAAAATGCACGCGCACACCAATGAATAGAAGCTGTACTTGTACAACGACAGACCGAGGCAAAAGGTTTCTTCAAACTAACGGTTCAAGGCAGCATGGTGTAAACCAAGACATACGTCTGTCGAACGAGAGAGTAAGCCAGTTGTGATCATTCATTGCATGATTATGCTTTTGAGGCTTTGACATACCTTTCCATTTTGTATCTGGTAGGAAAGGCAATAGAATATCGTATTCACAGTAAATAGCCTCTTTTGGTGTATTTCACTATTATTTTACTTGTGTTCTTTACACGTTTGCACCAGTCTGTTGGTCACACTCAAAAGGGACTGCCATCACTTTTGTTTAAATATTCCGGAAAGTGACATAAATGTCAAATTCAAAATTTTTACAGTTTTCATTAGGCTTGCAGAAAACCTGCAGAGCATTTGGTATTATTTGAGCAAACCGCTAGAAACCATTTAAGTGAGGTCACCTAAATGAATTAAATTTAGGAATGTTAGCACAGCCATTATATTATTCTTGCCCTAAACTGTTTAGCCTTTTTTCATTTGCTTCTCAACACTGGCTTCGATTATATAAATTCTGTGACCAAAAGTTCACAAACTTGGCAGATGCACTCAGAAAAGAACATCCGCAAACCATCACCTGTTTATGGTCATTGTACAGTTTCGGAAATTCTTTGTGATAATCAAGTGATTATGTTATTTGTCATTTACTTCAATTGAAGACATTCTTGTTGTTGTCGTCTTGCAATGCTGCACAATAAAAAGACAAGAGTATGCTACCATACTTCATGTTTTTTAGAATGGCTAATCACTGTTTAGAACTAAGATGATGGCAAATTTTTGCCTTGCAGTAAAAATGATAGAAGGCGCGGGTGAAATATTTTTGGGAGGCAATATTATTGTTCTGTGGAATCCAGAAAAGTTATGCACTGATGCTGGTGTTTTACTGGGAATTACACTTGAGCTTTTGTGTGCTGCATTCTCTCAGCTGCATAGAATAATGCATTTTTGATCACAGTGCATGACTTTAGGTGGTGACTAAAATGTACTAATCCTCTTGCAGAACGTAGGCTGCATCTTAATATACAACTTTAGTGCAGATGTAAATAGAGTAAAAACTAGTTAATTCGAAGTTGCAGGGGGCCGGAAAATTGTTCGAATTAAGCGAAGTTCGAATTTTAGAATGGGCGCTAGAATGAGCGTCCATAGCGCCTCGCCGCGTGGCAGAACCCGAAGCAATCACATCTAGACTTGTTATCGCGAGCTAGGCGGTACTACGCGTTTGTGGCACGCGATTCTAAGAATTTAATTCACTCGGTCCTAACGGCAAATGAAATAAATTGATCGGCCAGTTCTTTGCCAGAAACAAGTAACGGAATGCATTCGCTTGAGAAGCGAGCTTTAGTGCTGGACGCTATTTATGCTCCAAAACATGTTTATTTAAGTGGAAGGGCTGTCAAAATTAAAAGTAATCAGCGAAGTGCATTGCGTTGTGTTTCTTCTGCCGTGACTCTATCAGCATCATCTGGAGCTTGGCCAAAGCTCCTGCGCAACGAATTCGCATTGACAGAGAAGTGGCGTGCTGCAACATCGGGCACCGACGCTACTTCACGGGCAATTAGCGGTGACATAGTCTAGTCGTTGCCATGGGACTAATCAGTGTCGGCTGCTCTCACCGCGCATGAGCCCTGCGACGTCTGCTGGGAGCATGCAGCCTCAGTTATACCGGCATAACTCAAGGGCTCCAACGTCTCCACGCTGCTGTCCACATAGCTCGCGGCACCAACAAAAAGCATGATTGCAGCGGCCGAACTGACTGAACTGCGTTGTATACATCACGTGATCGCGACCCAGTGACCGCGACAAAACGAAAACCTGGAACGGCTTACGCTCTAGGATTAGCGGCGCGGGCGAGTGCTCCGGCAACAAAAACCTTTTACGGCATGCACTGGAACGCGGGCTCCGTGAGCCTCGTGCACTAGGATTTTTTTCTTCTCCTTTGTTTTACATGTCTAGTAAATTCGGAGCGTGTTTTACTAGCTAGGGGTCATCTTCTATCTACGAGGAGTAGTGTCAGCCAGTGGCTCCTAGTTCGAATTAACTGTAGCGGATGCCGACTTGTACCGGCAACCGCTACATTTGCTATCAAAGCTAGTATTTTTTCCGCACGCATTTTAAAAGCACCCTTGCTTTTGCCGCGCGGGAACCGGGGCTTAGACCACGCTGCCTGGACACAATTCGGCTTGGACTATGCGAGCGTGCGCCCGCATCACTGCGCGTTGAGTAGTGGTCGCATCGAACTCGAGATTGATCCTCTAGCGACGTGCGAGATATCCGCTTGTTCTGATTCGTTGAAGTTTTACGTTTTGCGGCGTGCGGCACGAACATAACAACAGAGCGTCGGTCTGTTGACACATCGGCCAAGAACCATCAGCACAAAGCAGTAATCGGTCAGTGCCGGAATGCACCAGAGGAGTAGAAAAGAGACTGTATCATGGAGTTTGCCTGCAGCGCAAAAACGAGACAAGAGTGCACCCTAGCCAGCGCCAAGCTTCTTGCAACGACGCACCACCCACGTTGCGTGCTGTTTACTCGCTGTCGCTACTCGTAACATGCTCCGCAAGAAGCCTCAGAAAAAGCGCTCTGGAACCAGCCACTGGTTGTCATATCCCCTTCAGGCGCCAATTAAATCTGCTGAGAGGAAAGATCTTCTTTTACAGAAATAACGATCAGTAGACTAAGCAGAAGTTGTGTACAAAAATTATGCAAAAAGATTCATATTTAAACATATTTTATTCGCAACTTCATTTGTGGACATAGCGCCTTAAACCTGATACATGTACGTAAACACTGCTACATTTGGTTGTCTTTTGTATCCCATCATTAGACATAAATAAATTTTAACTCTGAGAATATACACTTCAGGGAATTATTCTGAATTTCATGGCTTATAAAACAAATAAAAGCAGTCATTCTGTGATGCCAGGCAGAGGAAAATTTGTTATTTCAAGGACTAAACGTGGCTTTTAGATGTGCATCCTCAACGTCGGCACCGTTGTGTATTTAACGTGTTCAGAAGTTGGGGCCAATGGTAGATTTCATCATAAGTAATGCTTCATGTCCGGCTGCATCGGAGGGGTCTCGAGTTATCTGAGCATATGTGGAAAGGGAGAGAGAGAGATAGCATCTTTCGGGCTCTTTTAGATATGGTTTTTATAAAAATGATAAATAACTTTGAAAGGTTGTTGTAAGCTCCATTATTGTCAGAGATCTGAAGCACCATATAGTGGCAGAATTACCCATGACTGCATGCTGCATCGAATGTGATATGGCAATAAATACCCCTCTCACAATGCAGTGTGAAAACGTTTCGCGCTGCAGATGCTGTAGCAGAGCAGCAAAGACCTATTTATCACCAAATAAAATTCTTTAAACGCTACCTTAAGTAAGAATGCAAAAATTATTTTCTCAACCTGATATATTTTCCCAAGAAACGTGTAGCACTACCTCCACGTGGTTTTTATGAGAAAACCGCTAAAGAAATTTTCCCATAGGTTAAGTTACTGCGGGCATTACCGAAGTACTGCAGCACTCATAACTTATTTGGGAAAAAATTAGAATACAGAAACGGAAATAAAAATTTGATTAAAAACGCGTGCAAACGCTCACTTGCGTTTCAAAACAGCTAACAAGTAATGGCTAATGCTCGAAAGCAAGGAACGAGTCAATCAGGTATTACCCTTAATGGCGGCACTACAAAGGAAAAGTACATGCCCAAAGGACACAGCATTAAGTATACAGGTACTCCTCCCACCAAGGGGGCCCCACGACAGCGATACCAAGCGACATCAAAGCACATGACCGCCTCGTCACTCGCACATGTATGTACATATGAAATAGAGGTGAGAGCACAGCTGACTAACCGTGTAATACTGCAGAATGCTAAAGACCAAAATAAAACCTGAGTCAAAAGCACACAGCGCCTATGCAAAAAGAAAAAAAGAAGAGGAGGCAACAATAAATGATCAAGAGACAGATTAAAAGAAGTCAAATGTCATTCAACAACTAAACGGACTAAGGGTGAAAAGTGAGCGAATCAAAACATGAAGGCGAAAAACAAAGCAACACAAAACCATTGTAAAACACTAAAAACCAGCAGTCATCAAAAGAAAAGACGAAAATGACAAAGTTAAAAACGTGAAGTGCAAAAATGGAAAAACTGGCACAATAAATGCAGAATGGGCGCGAGTGTGGGCATAAAAATTATGGTAAAAAATGTTGAACCGCAACCAATGGCTATTGAATTCTTACATCCCTGGAAGACTGAACAGCGCGAAAAAAAGGCAAGATTTTTAAGAAGCCTTCCAGAGGAGAAATTTCTTGTGGCAAAAGCGAAACAGAGGAGTACTGCCAAAATGCTACTAGATTTTTCTTATGTGCAACGCTTCCACGACTCCCCTTTCTGTCTGGTCCTTTGATCTGAACTCAAAGGTGGTGTTTTCAAACAGCGCAGCAGGGAATTTTTTCTTGTCCTCACCTTTGCTCTTGCAGCTTTTACAATGTTGTGCTAAGTGAGCTCTTGCATTGTTTTTCACAGTCCAGATTTGTTCACGTGCCCTTTCGTTGAAACACCTACCGGTTTGTCACAGGTGAGAGGATTCAGAAAAACAGCCCCAGAAACGCACTCTGTGAGTTTCGTCCGTGCTTCATGAAACACTGGGGCCTACTATGCGTTTTTTTTGTCACCAACGCGCCCAATCTGCTAAGCTTCCACGGAGCCAAGAAGACCACCTTTACCCAGTAATGCCTGGCCACTTTTTGAATTTATGTGAGACGCGATGGATGTAGGTAACAACCTGCAGTGTATCTTTATTGAAGGTAATACAATCTTTCATTTTTGTAGCAGACTTTCTACCGCAGTGGTAATTAGCAATGGGTGCTATCCAGCTGAGCAGAAGCGCTGCTCTTGCTGATTGAAGCTATGTTCTATATAATGCTCGCAGAATTTTTCGGCCGAAGGCTTGCGAGCTAGCGTTATGTTCGAGCGTTTGAAAAGCTTGGAATGTGCGCTTTCAAACTGCAGCGGGTTTTTCTTTGACCTGCGGTTGTAATACCAACAAATATGCTTTGAGGCGAATTCAAGCTTTAAGTCCAGGAACTGTAGGTGGTTATCAGTGGCCAACTCATTGGTGAAGATGAGACCCCGGAAGTAGTTGCATTTGTGTCTAGAACGTTGGTAACAATATCAGCGAGATTATCCATTGCGCACCGGTCAAATATAACAAGACAATCTTCTACATGGCGGAAAATGCGCAAAAGTTCCTGGCAAAAAAGTCATAGCTCAACCCCCTGATGATATGCTTGTCAAAAGGTTCGCTGCACTTTCCGCTATGTAGAATATTATCTTGTTATACTTCACCTGTCCGCAAAGAATCATCCAGCTGATGTTATTACTCACATTCCAGGCATGCTGTCAACTACTGCCGGGGGGTCTCACCTTCACCTATGAGTTGGCCACTGGTAACCATCTACAGTTTCTAGACTTAAAACTTGAATTCGCCTCAAAGCATATTTGTTGGTATTGCAACCCCAGTTAAAAAACGAGCCCCCCACCGTTGGAAAGCGCGCATTCCAAGCTTGTCAAACGCGCTAACATAAATATGGCTTGTAAGTCCTCTCTCGAAAAATCCTGCGAGCATAAAATGGAACATAGCTTCAATCAGCAATTGCAGCGCTTCTGCTGCGCTGGATACCACCCTCTGTTAATTACCAGAGTGTGCGAAAGTCTGCTCCAAAAAATGAATGGCAATAGAAAACAAAGAAGATCTTCACGAAAGATACTGCAGGTTGTTATCTACATCCATCGTGTTTCGCATAACATCAAAAAATTGGCCAGACGTTAAGGGACAAAGGTTGTTTTCTGGTCTCCGTGCAAGCTTAGCAGAGTGCGCGCCTTGATGACACAAAAATGCAGGGTAGGCTCCAGAGTTCCATCAAGCACGAGAAGAAATTCACATAGTGCATTTCTGTGGTTGTTTATGTAATTCCCCTCACCTGTGACAAGGACTTTATTTGACAAGCTGGTAGGTGTTTCAACGAAAGGGTACGTGAACACAACTGGACTGTTAAAAGCAATGCAGGAGGTCACTTGGCGCAGCATTGTAAAAGCATGAAGGGCACAGGTGAGGGCAGGAATAGGATTCCCGGCAAGCAGCTGTTTTAAAATACGACCTTTATGTTCAGATCCAGGGACCAGACAGAAAGGGAAGCCGTGGAAGCGTCGCACGTCAGAAAGTCCAGTAACATGCGTATTAGTACCCCCTCTGTTTCGCTTTTGCTCTCCTGGGAGGGCTTCTTGTAAAATCTCGTCTTTTGTCGCGTTGTTCAGTCTTCCAGTGATGTAATTGTTCACGAGTCATTGGCATAGTTTCCACATTTTTTACCTTGCCTTTATTATGCCCACACTTCCGCCCATCCTGCCTTTTTCGTGCCAGTTTTTTTATTTTTGCAATACACTTTTTTAACTTCATTTACAGCTTTAATTTGGTCGATATCTGATTTTTAGGCATTTGCTATGGTTGTCTTTTGCGTTGTTTTTCGCTTTCATGTTTTATTCCTTGACTTTTCGCACTTACATCGGTTAATTGCTGAATGACATACGCATCCCTTCCACTTCGAGCTTACTCCGGTTAACTGTTGAGTGACATTTGTCTGTTTTTCATCTGTGTCTTTCTCATTTATTGTTGCCCCCTCTTTTTATTTTTTTATTTTTACATAGGTGCAGTGTGCTTTTGGCTTAAGTCTTTATATTGGTCTTTAGTATTCAGCAGTATTACACGGTTAATCAGCTGTGCTCTCACCGCTGTTTCATCTGTACGGACCTGTGTGAGTGACGAGGCGGCCATGTGCTTGGGTACCGCTTGATATCCAATGTGTTGCATTTTCAGGGATAAACAGCAAGCATTCTGCGGCCGTGGTGTTTTTCGTGCTCCTCGATGCCTATGTCCTCGTTTTTTTTTCGCATTTTTAAAATTTAATATGCAATTAAGCACAATACAAAGATAGCGTGACTTCCACCATAGGATGCCCAAGAACATGCATGCGGTGGTGTTGTCTTAGAGTGCCGCGGCGTATTTTAAAACCCTGGCTAGAAGGTGCTGGGACACCCTGTATACTAGTTGGTTCTACCTTTCTTTGCTACACCAAGCCGACTTAGAAGCTTTCGGTCCCCGAATGTGTAAGGCTCCGAATGCTACTTTCCGTAAACAAACAATAAAGTATTTATAAATGGGCTATGGCGCATATAAAAGGCTGCTTTGAGTCAGTGGCAGAAGAAGCAGCAGACATCAGCCATGCACTGTCAACTGCATACTGCTTCAACAGGTGTCGTCGCTGAAGAAAGACTAGGCGATGCCGATAGCCATAGCGGCCACGTCCAGAGCTCCATCGTGCGCAGCCTGCCACAGCCGCACAACGATGTTGGGGGGATATTCGCGAGGAGCAGAACCGCCGTTCCTTCGGGACCTGCTCCGTTGGGGTTGCATCAGCCGCGGCTTGTGCAGGCAGCGAGGCAGCGGAACCACCAGGGCCAGGCAGCAGCGTGCGCGCCTGGTGATCACGGGTGAACTGATGGCTTGTGCCGGTGGACAGCAAGCTGCACCTGCAACATGTTTATGAAGGACGCGTGCACGCAGAGTAATAAATATTGCGCACCAGTGAAGATAGTCAGGAATTAAGGGGGCCCTCGAATATGTTTCTTACGCGTTGCCAGTCAGGTTTCAGGTGAATTCCTAATACCACTCAGATACATACAAGAAGTGAACTACAGTAATCTGTTGACACGAGATGAACCAATGATGGGCAGATAAAAAATCCAAGTAAACAAAATACTGGCTTCTGCTTTTCGTGTGCTTCCATTTTCTGTTTGACTCCTTCCCCAAACGCGAGTTGTTGGAGTCAATTTGAAGCGCCCTGTTAGGCAAACAAGATCAAGTTGGCAGTGTATCAGTGATACCGTGGCGGTGAGCGCAAAATTTGTGCTGAGGAGCGCCGCCGTCCTAAGAATAGCTTCCGTGATTACATTACGTACTGTGTAACGAACGGTAGTAACTGAAAAACCTAGGCAGTGCTTGACTGCTCGTCTGCAATGCTCTGTGACTAGTCCTCCAAGCGATGATGAAGCTGTCACAAGCCGCAGCTGATGGTTGCTTATAGGAAGGTGTGAGTCTGCAGCCCATTCGCAGTGCACTGCATCCCAGAAAGGCACTCGCAGCAATATTGGAAGCTGCGAGCGCAAAACGATGGTTTTCACAAGCGCGTTTCACTCACACGCCACCGAGTCAATCACACAGGACTGGAAGATGCTCCCTTGAGGTCGTAGCTTTCACTGCGCTGCGAACAAGTTCCCAAAACACAGGCGCTGCTTCTGTTTCCTGGCACCGGAAGAGGCACCGTATAAGGACGGCCAACTTTAGAAGCAGAGGACTGCACGCTCTGCCACTGCCTATCACATGATTCTCAGTACATTTTGTAATTCTTCATATGCTGTTACGCTCTTCGAATAGTGTAAATGTTTACAACGTATGTTAACTTACAATAACTTATGAAACTGATGATACCTTCAGAATGTATCCATTCATTCTGCACCTACGAAACGACATCATAAAAGTCACATCAATGCATGAAAATGGTCGGTGATAAGTGATTTCGTCAGTGCCAGAAGCTCTGATTCCAGAGCAAATAGAGATAGCTACGTCCATGTGGCCACGAACCTAAAGTTCAAAAAAATCCCTAGATCCCATTCTATTAAGCTAGCAATCACACTCCACCTGAAAGCGCTCTGCGTGCTACCAATATGTTTGCTGGGTGTGACGAAATAAAACCTTACTTTTCATTTTTAACGCTATATTCCGCAGATACAAAAGAAGACTAACATTCCAAAACGAAGAAAATCCGATAAAATATTAACTAATTTCATCAGGATATGCGAGGATATATCGACCACGAAACATTTTTGCTTAATCGTGATCAGATTTAAGTCATGCTTTTCTGCCATGAAAAAAATAAAAATACGTTTCTTGAGCGCCTGTAGATGAAGGCCGCTCACTAGGCGTCAGTGCTTCCTTGCAATGGCGGCAGGTCATTGGTGTCGCCGGTGGCAGTTGTCGCGGGCGAGCACGTTTCGGTGTGGACCAGAAACACGCCGCCGCAATGCTCGCGTGAGCCCCGCTTGCTGTCCGCGTCGGCAGATGAGGCCAGCTCCGTCTTGAGGTATGCAGTCTGCAACGTCCGCGCTAACTGCGTTCCTGCGCACGGAGCGGAAGAGAAACATTGACGGTCGATTTGCGTAGTTCAGCCAAATGCGAATTAGGTGCGCTAACACGCACTTCTGTTTTCGCTTCGGTTCGCGGTGTTCGGATCCATTGTCCACAGATGGAAGTGGTTGGGATAAAGAAAAAAAATATTATAGCCCGTTTATGCCGAACTGGTCATTCAGTACTTTAGATTCGTAGCTCCCTGGGAGTCCTCGCACCACTCCTGACGCATTGGCTCATCGCTTAACCCCTGCGCCACTGCGCCAGGATTGGTATGATAACTCCGAGGAATCTATGAATGTAAAGCACAGAATGGCCAATTCCGCACATACGGGCATTAACCCACTACGCGTCATACCCTTAAGGCGGAGCTAATGTGTCCACTCCAATTGCCAATCATGTCCATCTGTCAAGAATGCTCCGAAGTTTTGGAGAGTAGAAGAATAGTCGCGGTTGTCAATAGAGCGCAATTGCACACGTGCGTTTTCATCAGCCGCAGCTTTGGGAAGCATGGCGATTCCTTTCTGGAGGATAAAATTGTGTTGAAAATTTTTTTTGAGAATTTCGGTTTGAAAAAGATGTGTTTTCGAACTCCCATTGCATACCACCGAATATATAGTTACTGCTTCCATACTGGATGTTTTCTACCCAATCTGTATCCACATTTCCCTGTGCAAGGTAATAAATTGTGCATGCACCACTGCAGGTCTTCAATACATGTTACATGTCCAGGAAGTCAACCGCATTCGCCAAAAACAACCATGCTGCATGGTTTGCTCCTCACTCATAAAGTAGGGTCTTTTGGATTCCTTCAAGATTAAAACGTCTTGAAAAGTGAGGACATTAGTTTCCTAACCTTATAGTGACAGAGTTTGAGAAGAAGGCCTCAGTCCACTAAAGGGTTTAAAAGCACAGAATATACAGACCGGACACTTTTCGCTCTGGCGATTTTTGATTAGAGAGGAGGCACTTTCAGGCATAGAGAGTTACGAAACGTTTCTCGAATTAATGCATCCAAGGTAGACATGTGGGAATAGTGGTTTTTTGGTTCGAGGCGAATTGGAATCGAATAGTAATTTTCTTCGAGTAATTTCAAAGCGAATATGTCGAATACCTCTAGCACACGAATTAAGTTTAATAGCACAATAGGCATTTTAAAATTCATCTATTTGTCGAACACACAAGGCCATTACTTGAAAAAAAAAAGAGAATGCATTGAACTTTTCGGACCTATTGAAACGGGTCGACGTCCTGCAAAAGGGGACATCGAAAATGGGGACTTGGCCTCCACGCGGAGCCGTCCAATTTGAAGGAGTGTGAGATCTATTATGAGGCCCCTCAGTTCTAGTCTTAATAGCGATTGCGTCATTATGTAGCTAATGCTTTTAAACGACAACTTCATGAAGGACTGCTAGCGAGTGTGCAGGGTTCCCAATCAGGAGAACCCCGCCTTCCAACCCCTTCAACCCGGGCCGCTATGATCAGAACACAGCGCCAAGATAACGTCCGATTGTAAAATGTTTATTTAAATGTGATGGTATTGCAACGTGTAAAAAATATTATTCAGCAGTAGTTTTCTGTAGTGTCGTCAGAAAACGAGCATGGCCATAACACTGCTGTAAACAATGGGAGAGATTGAAAACAGTAAATGCATATGGGAATCACGGCGCCTCCATTAGATGACTGGAGGGAAGGCGTCAGTGGGAAGGCGTAGAAGCATGGCGCGTGGCTGAGTGGCGTCGTATTTCTCTTCACCAATTTGTATCAAAAGCAAAAGACAAAAACAGGATGGGTGTGCATGGTTTAGGAAATAAAAGGTAGTAGCTAGAAAGAAATATCGCAAAGATCGAGAGGCCACACTTAAAATGGCTCACTTTAACTGCCTGTGGAATTTATAAGAAATACAGTGTACCAAATTTTTAACCATTTTGCGAGAACATCGACCGATCGCTCAATCAGCGCCGCGTCACGAGCCAGGACAACGAAAAAGACGAGGGCACCTGCTAACAAACTGAGATTTATACTGTTGCGAATATTACATGCTGTGCTCTTCTCTTGTCTAGAGTGGAGCTCCTGTGCAGGCTAGTTCATTTTAAGCGTCTGCTGAATTACTTAATGGACATACGTTTAATCGATCGATAGTTGATAATTAACTCACAGTTACATTTCAACTCAACTGCTCGCCACACGGACGAGGAACACAGCTTAAGCAGCCACTATACAGCGGCCCCTACCCGCTTCTCATCCGTATTCTTTCCGTGGTGCGTACAAAACGCGGCCCTGTCCCTAATGGAACACAGCGTAGCGTACTTCGCCTTCGCGACTCTTCCAGGTTGTTATAACCCTCTCGATGGGCCTGTAAGCATAATGAGGTGGCAACTCTATTAACGAATCTCCTTTCACGTGCTGCTGTGCGACTAATCGACTAATGATATTGCTATTAGCCGAGTAATGACTGAGAGCAGTTCTACTTAACTAGCCACACTATGCAGTGAAAGTAGCGTCCCATGTCATCAAGCAAGCGCTAATACAGGCCATACAGCGAACTGCGAAGCATTTATATTATTTCTAGTATACCTCAAAATCGCTCTTATCTTTTGGAATGGCAGAAAATATAGGATTTGAACATATGAAATTTAATATTAGATATAATCAATATATTACGAGCACGGACCGCCCAAGCGGGTTCTCTATCTCCGAGAGTCTAAGCAAGGTGTCTCTCTCATAACTCTGGTATGGCGTGTGTGCCGCATACAGCGGAGTTCACAACACTCGCAGTGGGAGCAGCCTTCGTGCGCACACGCATAAAATGAATGCTTCGCAGCTGTCATCCCACATGAGATGCGGAGTGATTTTCGCGTTGTGTTATGAACATTTTTGAGGCTATACATACATATATTCCGGCAAATGTTACGGCACTGTTATGTTATGAGCTGCAGTTCATCAACTGGAGATGCGAATATTTTTCTTTTTTGACGCAATCAGTAAATGCTCACGAACCGTTCGCCATTCAGTTTATTTTAAGGTGGCCCATTAGACGGAATTTCTTCGGTGACCATCACTGTTTTTGAGGGCACGAGGTGGCCCCCAATAAGACGGCATCGCAACAAGTATAACTACAGAACAGATACCCTTGTGGCAAGGAGCCCCCGTCACAACTGGCGAAAGCCCCTCGGAGTCCCCCTAAAAAATAATCTGCTTTCAGCATTTGCCAAGAAGACTCCATAGTTCATGTATTGCTTTATCCATGCGATGAGAAACAGAGAACCGTTTAATCACAGAAAGTTTAACCCGCGTTGAAAAAGCTCTGACATGCTACTTTGATCTGGGGAAGGGTTTTGGGAGCGATACGGATAAAAACAAAGACGAAGAAAATAATAAACTAAAAACTAATTTAAAAACAAAAATACGCAGTCATTAAAGTGGGCTGAATATTTATTTATATGAAATACTGCCTACCACGAAGGAGTCATTACAGGAGTATGTTGAAAAATGAAGAAAATAGCGGAAAAAAATACACGTGCGGAAACAGACTCAACAATGCGTGTAAGAAAGAACTACCTTTTCAGCGAACTCAGTAATTTTTTCAATGTTGGATGCACGGTAATTGATAGTTGGAGAGCTTTCATTTCGCGCACGGACCGCGGAATATAAGAATAACAAAATGGGTTATTATTGCAAGAAAAGTCCTGTATTATATTTGAATGTATGTGTCTGGTTTGGTGCGTGTGTCATATATATCCAAAAAGTCTGAAAAATTTAGCTTGAATGAGTTGTGGAGAACTAATTAAAGAATTTCAAACGCTGCTGCTTTGCTCTACTCGTCAGAGTATGAAGACCTGCGCGCAGTAGAATTTCTGTGGCTGAATCGAAATTATTGTAGCGGTCAAATAAAAAACGTATAGCTTTTCTTTGGACCATTTCCGTTGTGTAGAAGTTGTCTTTTGTGTGCGGGAACCATATAATATTTGCATATTCTGAGGTAGGTCTTATAAGCCTAACGTAGGCAAGGCGTTTGGTATCACTAGTCGCTTGTCTCAAAGCTCTCTTCATAAAGAACAATTTCTGCATCGATGAGTAAGTTCCCTTTCGCACATGCGCAGTCCAGGTAAGGTAGGAGGAGATAAGAACACCTAGATATTGATGCGAAGTTACGCAGCATAATGTGGTCCTCTTCAGGGAGTATAAAAAATCTAGTTTCTTTTTTTCCGTTCGTAATACGCAATTAAACTGCTTTTCTGCGTTAATATACATTTTTCATGTGTCGCGCCACTGTACAGTTTTGTTCAGAGCACTAGTAAGAATAATTTTGTCAATAAAATTTTTGACTTCTTGGTAGAGCCGGCAGTCGTCTGCAAATAGTAGGATCTTAACGTCAACTTCATTTGCTATATCATTCATGAATGGAAAGAACCGAAGCGGTGCAAAGACGGTGCCCTGTGGCCCACCGAAACTGTGTCAGAATTATGGCTGCCAAGCTGTACGAATTGCCTCCGATCGGCAAGACAGTCGCTTATCCAGCGTATGATTGGCCCGTTTCAGAAAATTTAAGTTTGAAATCAAGTTTTGCATTTGCATGAGACACCCGATCAAATGCTTTTCTTAGGTAAGAAAGATGATATCAACTTGCGATTGGTTGTGGAGAGCCTGAGCTAGGTTGTGTATAACTTACACTAGCTGTGTATCGGTGGAAAGTGCGCGGAGGAAGCCATGCTGATTCTAGTGAAATATATGGTCTACTTCTACAAATTCTGTAATGAACTTTAAAATTAAAAGTTCTAACATTTTACAGCAGCTACAGGGTAATGAGATTGGTTGGTAGTTAGTCACACATGTATTGCAACCAGATTTGTGAACTGGGATAACTTTGGCTAATTTCCACTCATCTGGAAGGCGACTGTCTTATATTGATGAAGAGAAAAGGAGGTGTAAGCATTTGCTGACTTGTACGGTGTAACGTTTTAAGAAAGCGCTAGGTATTCCTTGTGGCCCGAGTCACTTCTTTGGATTGACATTTAATCAAATGGACAGATTCTGAGACTGTAGGAAAACCTAATAGTTTTTTGCCCCCCTTTAAAGGTATAAAAGAGTGATCAAAAGTGCTCACATCATATGTAAATATTGAATGAATATAGCTATAAAACTGTCTGCCCGGGCCTTGCTATCCGTATGAAACGACATATTGTAGCGCTGCAGGGATTTTAAGTATTGCCAAAATTTCCGATGAGTGTTCTTAATAAAATTGTGCAGAATGGCGCTATTTACGTTGTTTAGCGCTCTGTATTTTAGGCTTTAACAATTTTCTAAGACCACTCAACTTGGAGCGACACCAGGAGCACTTGCATATTGTTTGTTTTTCTAAGTGTTTTGATTTTGCGTTTTAGGTGTATTATATCGGGTGTAATCCATGCATTGTGTTTCCTCATCACCTTCGCTACTTTTGGGACAAACCTGTAGATGCAATTCAGAACATGGGACTTAAATTGCACCCTTACATCATGATATGTGCGACTGTGAATCAGTACAAAAATGGGAAAAGTCTTGGTATTCGTGCACCAGGTATATTACAAGAGCAGCATCATCTGCTCTGTTAAAAGCAAGGACATGTTTTACAAAGCAGTCATGTTCAAGACGAGGCAATGTAAAAGTACATCAGATTAATTTGTCGTCAGACACGCCGTCAATTTTTTCTACATGAGTACTGTTTTTTTGGAAATCATTACTTGAATAGACCAAGTTCAGAACAGAGCTAGGAGCACCCTGAACACGAGCCGATGTAGTTAAAAGTTGATGAAGATTAAAGGTGAACAAGAATTATAAAATTCAATTATTTTCAACCTTTCACGGACTCAGAGTGATTCAGTCTATATCAAGAAGATTTAAATCGCCAGCCATAACAATCTTATGAATCAAAGGGGAACGAAGGAGGGCTTTAAATTAGGTTAAAGAGCACAAACACATTTGCAATGGCCAGGCAACGAGTTATCTGCACAGCGAATGCATATACATGTTAATGCAAGAAGGTTAAAAAGTTCGACAGTTATCCAATGTCCTCCAAATAGCCGAAAAAGGGTTCAGTTCACAGTGCTTATGCGCAGGGCAGTATGAGGGACCTAAACACAGTTCATTGTTAGTAGCATTTGTTTGAGCAACTCCATGGTTGGGGCTCATAATATGTTCGCTTATTCGTGTACATTGAGCATTTTAACGGAATGTGCTGCTTTGTTACAACTTCGCTACTGTCGTCTCAGTATGGAATGCAGTCTAGCCTACTTAAAATGAACTCGAGGGTCACGCTAATTGCGTTACTTGTATCCTAAGTTCGTTGTAAGTGCAGTTTCCCTATTACAGCTAAAAAAATATAAACTTGGTATAGAGGGGCATTTATTTCTTTAAAAAGTCCGTTGTGGACGTCGGTTTCGTCAAAGCAGACCATATATCAAGCCGCTCTTCAAGCTCTACAGCGCGGTCATGTGAACCTCGCCGAAACATTTGCTGCGGACGACAAGCTTCAGGGACGCGATAATACCAACAGCGATTGAGGCGTTCATGGCGGGTGGTAAGACAGCATCCACCCTGTCGATCCTCAAAAAGGATGCCGCAGCGAATCAATCACAGCGCATGTCCGAACAGAACCTCGGCGGCATGCGCGCTAAATGCACAAACAGCGCAGATCCGACTTGGCTGGCAGCGCACGCCACACGCACGGGTGTGCCAGGCATACCCCGTGACTGGAATTCAAAATTCTCAAATTGCTATTATTGGTCGGTCAACAAACATGAGCAGTAGTTCCGATTCTACGCTATCCCTGTCTCGCGCTTACCACGCTTGTGGTTCTACTTCAGACGCTTTGCCCAGCCGGCACACACTGATTGGCCTTGTAGAGCAAGCTTGGCCGCCGATTAACTGCAGTTGATATGCCACCTTTCTTCTTTCTTTTCAAGTGCCGTCACTTTGTAGTGTAGGCGACCAATGAAGCTGGGGGACACTCTTCGTCAGCGCTGACGGGAAGCGGTTGCTTTTCCTCTTCGGGTGCAATAGTTTATGGCGCCTCCGCGTTCGTTATAACCGAGCGGAGCCACCGCTGTTCGGTTACGGACGCACTGCCGTAGCTGTGATAAATATTTTGACGGCAGCTGCACCCCCTTTCGAAATAAGCGAGCGTTTCTTATAACTGCGGCCATTATAAGCGTGTCCGACTTACTCGCATTACCGGTGTGGTATCGCATTTCAAGCGTCGGTCAATGGAATAAAAAAATAAATCTGAATATTGAGATGGAAAGTTTCACGCCGATCCTTTTTCTTCATAAGCGTAATCTTCCAACATTTGGGACGCGTCGGATTTATGAAGAATATCTTTCCGTAGCTACGATGGTGGATACCTTTAGGGGCCGCTGCGTTTGCCTTTTCTTTTCCCAAAACGCCACAGTGCAGTGTAATGCACTGTCAATGGAGTCTAGCTGGCGATTAGTTTTCGCGAACAGGTTTGCTTTAATATGTAGACCTGTGTAAGAGTTTGTGTAGATACTGATCGCACAGCCGTTCAGCGGACTCTATATTCTGATATACAACACATCAGGCACAGAGACCAGCGCGCTCGTACTCTCAAGCATATTGCCCTTCGATGTTAAAAAGAGAGATAGGAAGGAGCCTTACTCGCACCTAAAACGTAACTGAAACCAGTGACTCTCCTTAGAGCTAGTATCACTGGAAGCTACCACTCAAACCCAGAGTTACTGTGTAGGTTTCTAGATTTCTGCGTTAGTTTCGCCCGCATCACTCGAACCTCTATTGACCAAATGCTATCACATGCTTCAAAAAGCACGCATGCAATGCAGAAAGATAACTCCTCCGCATTATTTAGCATTCGACTAATGGTGACGGTCCATTGGTGCACCTAATCTTGTCGTACTCTGCAGCATTTCATTTTGTCCGAGTGCGCTTGTTCAATTAAAAAAAATTTATTGTCAAAAACACGCAATTTTATGACAAGTTCGCTAAAGATATAAGAGCGTTTATGTCTTGTGGCGTTTGTAATAGATGGTGCCACCCACCCACATAAGAAATATTCTATTCGTAACTTCTTAATATTGGTTTTGATGCAGCCGACGCATTACTATAGCAACCTCTGTAATTCACTGCAACAGTAGTCTGGTGAGAGTAAAGGAAGTTCGGCGGACAAAAACATAGGGACTGAGCCTACAGAGCCTGGTGAGCCTGCAGGCTCAGTCCCGGCTCCACAAAGTACCGGAAGTACCGCTGCAAAATGTCGGCCAACTACCTGACAGGTGCCCTCACTGTAGCGCTGCACCGGAGATATGTGATGCGCGGCACTTGTTGTGGACGTTCCCAGCGACGGCTGCTATCAGAAAACGGCTCCTCAGGGAGGTGGGCCTGCGGTGGAACCGCGAAAGTGACTTCGTGAAGTGGACAATGGACAACCGTTTCATTAATAACCTCTGCGACAAGCTCAGCGCAACGGTTCTTCACTCCTTCTTTTAACTTTCAATCCCGTGCATTCCTTTCCCCCCTTTCCTTTTTTCAACTTATGCCTCATGGCACACTTCTCGAATAAAAAAAAAATACTGCAGGCAAGAGTTGCTCCTTTTCATCATAATTTGGTTGCTTGGGAGAGAAATTGTGGCCCTACGCGCAACTTAGGGAACCAATACATTTACTTTAATCGAACCTAAAGCTGCTTAATAATATAAGGTACCGACACTCCCCTCCGCGCGGCGCTTTCCTCTTCATTTCTCCTCGCGCGCCGGCTCCGAAAGATGCACATGGCATGCTTTTTCGTCCACGCGCACGTAGGCCATCCCCAGCTTTGAATGTTGGTGTGTGTTCTGGGGATGGCTGGGGGCCTCACTGAGTAAGAAATTCTTCATAGATGGTAGCAAAAGCGTTGTTAAAGGCGTAGGTTTTTTTGTGGGTAGTTTTAGTTTCTGTTTATTTTTCTGAATAGGGCGTTCTAATGAGAAACAAATTTCTGTGTGGATTGCCACAAAATAAGGAGTTGAAGTGTGTGTATCGAACTTAGTATCGCAGTTGACAATAGCTATCTGTTTTATGATTTGTTGCCGGCGAGCAGCCATATAAAGCACTTGTATTAAGTTCGGCAGGCCTTATGATACAATAGTCGCGAATGTTTGGTTAACTAATGTGAACCCGGCTCTAGTGAATTTCATCTAAACCATATGACAAAGTGTCGTACGGGACAGTGTCAGCGACGCCGCCAACCAGCCATCGACCGTAATAATAGGAGCTGGCACATATGACCTGCTGAGTTTTAACGCGAGATCGTTTTATGGACCGTTGAACGGAAAAACCGGCGCCGTGCGCTTAATGACGGTTGAGTGCGTTGGTGTCATCGCAAGTTTCATGTGGTGCATAATAGAGAAGCATAAGAGCAGTACTGATTAACAGTGCATAGTTAATGAGTGAATAAGTAGTGACTGCTAATTAATGGATGTTAATTTCTTAAGCGTAATTGGTTAGTAAAACCAGCCAGAACGCCAATGCACAGAATGTAAACGAAAGTATTTGTGCTTGAGATGGACAAGTCGAAGTTGTGACCCATAATTACTGAATGAAACGGGTAGAAATTTTCCGTATTAATTGCGAATTAATTAGTGACTTACTTGTTCAAAATTCTCCGCATGCAATCAGAAGAATAGTACCTCTACTGGGCATAGTAAAAACTAAACAGCAACACCTAATAACTACCCCCTAATTATAAGTAACTAGTGAATAAAACGGCTAAAAACGCTGCGAATGTAGTCAAATGGACAGTACCTGAACTGGAGGTAATGAAGGACTAAATAGTGACACCTGATTGCCAACCTTTAATTAGTGAGTAATAATTAGTGGATATATAAAATAACTTAAAAGGCTCCAAATGTCAAATTAACAGTACTTGAGCTCGACGTAATAAATGGCCTAATCATAGTACCTAGTTAGTGACCGCTAAATAGTGAATAGGAATTATTGACTTCAGTAACCAAAAATTTCCAAATGTAATCAAATTACAGTACTCGAACTGTAGGTAGTAAATGATTAAATAGTGGCACTACTTACCGACACTTATTAGCGAAACGTAACTAATGATTGGGCAGACTTGAACTGCAGGCCACTGGGAACTGCTGAGTGAACGTTAGGTTTGGCTCGGCCAAAATTTGGGGGACCATCAAACTGGACTTGGTATATTAAACTTCGGTATCAATTTTGGTCCAATTTCGCCAAAGCCAATTTTCAGGTGACAGGTTTCAAATTCTCGGGGTGGCCCGGTTATAATTTCGGTATAACTATTCAACTGGGCGTGTTTTTGTAGCGGGAACTACATTACGGCAGCCACTTCGCGAGGTCAGCGTGGCTGATGGGCGAGCCGTGGCACCACCTCTCCGGCAGCTGTGCGCATGCGCGGAGTGGCATCATAGCCCGCAGCTGGTGAGCGCGCCAAGCGCCTCGCCGCTGCGCCGAAGGCGGAGGAGACGCCACCCGCCTCGACATTTGTGCGCATGCGCGGAGTGACGTCAGAGCAGGAAGCTGGTGTGCGAACTGCGCGCCCACATCAGCTAACACACGGCCGGTCTTGAGGAGGGTGCGCGCACTCACCTTCCCTCGAGACCGGCCTTGACTAACATTTCGAACCTTTAGCGTGGCGGCGCCGCGGCTGGCCTCGTGGTTGGTCACGTGGTGCGGAGCATTTGCCGGCGGCGCGGAGCGCCCGCGAAACCGAGTGGGGGAGGAGTGGAGAGGGGGAGAGAGTGAATCCACGTTCAGGGACGAAGCAGGAACGCCCAGCGAAACGGAGCGGCCAAAGACAGACTTTGCACTTCGACTTAGCGAGTTCCACTCGGCAAGCTGTAGCCAGCGCGTCACTCCAGGTTTAACCAGAGCTAAACAAAAGCCAATTTTATGATACGTGTAATCACTTCTGGTACAGTTTGGCCAACGTCAATTTTTGGGTGAACCGTCCCGAATTTGGGGGGTGGCCCGGGCCACCAAAGTCTAGTTCAAGTCTTGGTCGGGTCATCACTGACTCTGGTTTTGTCTCTCATAAATAGGCAGTGTCACGACTATGCTTGGCTAAATGTTAGTGTTCCTATGTAACTGTTGCTATGCAGGTGCTTTACAAGGAAGCAAGAAAAGATTTTGCTTGGGGTAGCAGCTTCCGAATTAATGCTTTCACGCCAAAAAACGGACAGAAATGCTTTCACAACCTGAGCGGAAGGCTCCCGGCCACTGTATAGTAGTATCAACTTAAAGCATCGGCGATCCCATTGCGACTTTGTCAACAAAACCTGTAACTATGCCAAAAGCAAACTCCATTGACCACCCCCTATATAGATGGCCGCGGTATTCAAATCAAATACAACAATAGGAGAAGTACAACGTGTAATAGGTAGCGCTGATCATCCCTTCATGTGTTTGCAGATATTTGGAAACAAGCTCGAAATAACTCCTCTGTAAGGCACTATTTGTGTTTGAGTAAAAAAAGAAAAAGAAAACGACATTTACCATGTTCAGGAAAGGTGTGCTCAAGCTCATCAATTCAACTGCTTGCTGTTCACAGTAATAATCAAAATCTACGGTGCTGCTACCCTGTTCGCTGTCGGAACGAAGTCCTTTCTGCGAGTGTTGTGAAACCGCTGCGTCCTCAGAAAGCCATCGCGCTTTCCTTGCGGGATCGTAAAAACGGCGAAGCCATCCTCACGCATATTACTGGAGTTTAATGCACAGCAGCGCGGCATAACGCGAGCGCACAGCACAGAAACCAAATCGTGCTACTTCCGCTGTGCCCAGGCTAGGCGAAAAATGGCGCGAACCGAAAAGAAAATCACAAGCTAAACCAAGCTGCGCGCTTTTCCATAGGCAACGGCAGGGAGACCATTCGGCGTGAAGCGAAATCTGGCGTGCAGCCAATGCCTGCGGGCTGGCAATGCAGGAGCGATGAGGACGCGAGGAGGTCGCGCGGCGGCCGTGAAGCTCTATGAGTGGTGCAACTTTGAAATTATCAAGTGGTTTTACTCGAACCTACCAATCAGCGCCACATTTTTGCGGGCTGCCGAAAGTCCATAAAGTACCTTGCTCCATGCACAACAAAGCGGGCGTCGTAACCTTTGTGGCTGCTTCTAAATGCCCGTGTCATTCTCCTGCAAGTAGAAGGGCAGCGCAGCATGGTCTACGGATAAAGTAATGACAAGATTAAAAGAAGCCGCTTGTTCCAACGTGCACGATGCGTTCTGAGAGCTACGCCGCTGCGCTGTGTTCAGCCTGCATCGTTTCCCATCAGGCATTAAGAATCGCGACCAGCGTCAAAGATTAATTGCTGCGTGCAGAAAAAAATACGAGCCAAGTGCGAACGCGCGAATAAGTCTGCGTTCGAAACGCTTGGCCTAACTGTATGGCCATTTTAATACGTTTACATTTAGTAACCATATTACGGCAATATGAAGGTATGCTCGGAAAATTTCTTTGGCCAAAATCCGACAGACTGAAATTTTGCACCAATGTTTCTTCTCGGCAAAACAAGTAATACAAGTGCAGCCCACAACCACAGCACTAGTTTCTTGTATTTGCTCGTTAGCGGCATCCATCCATGTGGGGGCACTGAAATAGCTCGGTAACTAGCAGTATGACAGATACAAGGGAATGCATCTGGCCGAGTCCGGCGATCCACCATGGGCCCATTTTGGTCATTGTAACCGCCTCACTGCCATTTGCAGCTCGAGTGCCCAAGTGCTGTATATGTGGGTAACGTTTCGTCAGCGTTCCCGAATTGGCGTGTGCAAGGAATTTCGTAACCTCCTTGCTTGCTGCAAAGGTTTGTAATTCTTGGCTCGCAGCAATTTGCAGCCCTGGGAAATTTGGGGAATGTAGCCGGTGTTACAACTCTGCTGGGGTAACTTTGTTTGACCCCCCGTTAACCCCACGAAAAAAAGATGTCTCGGAGAAACTACGTGTGGAATCCTTCCCACACACGCTCCTCTTGTTTCGGAACGCGAGACGCGACCCACGATGGACAAGACGACGAAAGGAAGCAGGTAAAAGCGCATTCCCGAAACTGCCGTGACTGACTGCTTCGGAAGTAGCAGCAAACCCCCGTATCCTCCTCTTCCATTCCCACGCCCATTCCCTTGGCCACTCTTCCCTTTTATGAATTGCGTGGTGAAAGAGTCGGAGCCTAAGTGTACTTAACGAGCGTCCTGAGTAGGAAAGATCGCTCTGGGCCTTAACGACAAGACTCATCCAGTCGCTCGACGCAATGAACATTTAATTTTTAATTGTTTGCTCTTTCTGTTTCCTTCTGAATTATGCAGTCAAGTTTCTTGAAAAGTGTCGGTAAACCTGTTTGTATTTCGTTTTCCCAAGATTCAAGTTCCACATTTCTTCAACCCGAAGGCTCGGACACGCTACCCAATGGAGTCCGGGCTCGAGTAAACCACTGCGCCACGACACCTGGCGAAACCGTATCCCACCTGCACGGGGACTATACTCAGCCTGCAGTTGTTACGGGCTGCCATCTCTTACACGCAACAGACGTTCTAACACTGATATACGCTATAAACCTTCCTTGAACGACCAAAAATAGCAAAGCGACGTTGGACCGTGTGGTTCCAAATAATTTACCGAACATATTTAATATTCCATTCTGCATCTTCAACTCACCCCCTTCAAAAATTCGGACAGTACCAAGAAAGCGACTTTTGGACTGGGACCACAAGATGACCGCCAGTTTTCTGCAGTCATTAGTTTGTAAACGCGCATTCTTAATGACATGAAGATCTAGTTTAACATGCCAGTGTTGCTAGTTAAGAATAACGGCAGCAATAAATCCTCGGCTGCTTGAAATAGTTATAGTCGCACAGCAGCAAGCGAAAGGTGATTGGTTGATCAGTAGCCAACTTATAATAGCTGTAGGCTAATCGAGAGGCATAGGGTGAAGGGAAATGAGCCTCGCAGGCGAAGTGCGCTACGTCGGCACAGTGAGGTTGGGCCCGCGTCTTGTATATGCATGCCGAGGGAATATCCATGAGGCATTAGCAGCGGCCGCTGTAGCGGGGCTGTCGTAGTTGAGCTCTACGTAAATTATGGGAGCAGTTCTGGGTCATACATCTAACAGGTGTCGCACGCTCACAAAAGCTTAGGCAAAAATGTGGGAGTGAATGTTTGCATGTCAGCACCTCAGAAATTATCCCGCATGTACAAGGCTGCCATCCCTCACAACACTCATTAGAATCATTGTTCGATTATGTACCAGAACCTGTTTCTAGCGGCTACAACCCTATCGAAAACTCTCATATGGATGCATATCTGTCTCATATGAATTTATATGTCTCTAGAATGTGGTCATACGGTTGATATGTGTCCAATATGCGTCTCGTAAAGGCAATATGTGTTTCGGGTGGGCTGATTTGTGTCCCTCATATCTCTCGTATGGGCTGATATGTGTCCCTCATATCCTTCGTATGGGCTGATATGTGTCCTTCATGTCCCTCGTATGGGCTGAAATGTGTCCTTAGTATGCCTCGTATGGGCAATAGGTGTCCCACAGATGCATCGTATGGGCTGATACGTGTCTATCATATCAGTTGTTTGAGCCGAAATATAGATCTTGTATCACCCATATGGGCCGAAATATGTCTTTCGTATCACTCATTTGAGCAAATAGGCGGCTCTCGTATCACTCATATGGGTGAACTGCGTCTCTCACTCAGCTCATATTGCCACGGACTCGAAGACGACAAAGTTGGCAGTGGCGCGGCACGGAGCGCTCGCGCTTGGCCCACCGCCATTAAATCTTTCCACCGCCATCCGTTATGTATACTGTCTTCACCTGCTTGCCGTCACTTAACATTTGGCGTGAGATGCGGAGTTCATCCCCATCCTGGTTCTGGAGCTTCGGCGTCCTGCATGTGCCGTGGTCGTCGGTCGTGTGTTCCTGCCCGCACCGCCCGGTTGTGTCCTAGCCCGCCAGACCAGAACCGACCATGCCGTTAACCCCAGCCCAGTCACCTGCCCCGACCAGAAGACACGACAACTTGACGACGCCTCCACTACTCGAACCAATGACACCACCGACACTAAAAGCCGCCAACATATGCGAACACAGCTCCTGCCCATGCAGTTCGGTGTGTTCGTGGGCCTCGGCCATCGGCTCAAGGTGGCGACCTAGCTACGGCCCGGAAGCTTTCTGGACCAGCACTCATCTGATCATCATCCGTTCATCTCTTTCATCGTGACGGGAAGCCCTGCATCTCCTTCTCTTCTGTGTTCATCCGTCCTGTCACGCTCATCGTCACGCACTGCGTTTCATCTTCACTGACGGTCTTTCAGTTCGCGCGATCGGGACGATCGCTCAGCAGCCCCGGGTAGTGTCCCGGACTCGAAGACGACAAAGTCGGCAGTGGCGCGGCACGGAGCGCTCGCGCTAGGCCCACCGCCATTAAATCAGTCCATCTCCATCTGTTATGTAGTACTGTCTTCACCTGCTTGCCATCCCGTAACAATATGAATGCCTTTTATATGACTGATATGAAATTAAATGGATTACATTTCATCTTGTCTTTCACGCGGCGCACTTGATAATTAAAGCTGATCAAAGTAGGTCCCTCTAACGTGGTGGGATGTTAAATCCCAAGTATATATAGTACCATTCCACGCTGTATCAACTAAGCACAACTGTATGAACAGGCATATGGCATTCCAATACTGTCCTGTTTCAAAGCTACATCTCAGCTGAAGCACACACTTTCGAAAAAAAGTTTAAGAAAACCATCAGAAAAAGAAGTATAATTAAGCCAAGGACACCATCTAGAACATAATAGATAACGAGGCCACAAAACATTGGTCCATGGGAAAAATGACTCAAGTAGACTTCAATAATAAGGAAGTGACTATACAGATGCAAAAATTTCCCATACATGTATTCCAAGCTTGAGAGGTGTGTAGAAAAATTTGCCTCCTTGTCTATAACATGCTACTTACTGAAAGTGAAAGATATTATTACAAAAATAAAGCTTCAGATGTCTTTTTTCAGAGGTCTAATTCATTTTTTGATACAGTCTCCAACTTACACTGATGCCCTTGCCTTCATCGATGCACTATTGTTTACATGCCCTCAGAGAACAATTTTTCCTTTTGACTACTTCAATATCGGTGGTGCCATTTGCAAAATGAAAATATCATAAAAAGTAGGAACATCAAACTTTCTTTTCATTGTAATGTCTTTCCCTTCCATGAGGGAATAAATGTGTTACAGACCAGGAGGTAAAAAATATACTGATCACCCCTTGTACAAAGAGAATCTACCATTGCCATCTGTTTAATGAAACAACCGTACATAATGCACAAAAACACTACATAATATATGATGGCACAAGAGTAAAAGTTTTGTACAAAGACCACACGAACAACAGGGCAGCAAATGACATACAATATTAGTTAAATTTCTCCATATTTACTATACTCGAATACAAATTAAGAATGAAGTGGCAGATGCCTCTCAAAGGACCAGGTATTGTAATGAGCATAGAGGAGGAGGACGCAGCCAGCAGTGTTCATGCAAGTTTTGATGATCACGATGTGTTTTGATGATGTGAGCCCGTTTACAGGCCAATGTGATCCATTAAAGGTCTGCGTATACAAGCCGAGCGCATCGAGCACTGCCACAATGAGATTAGCAAAAATTAGAATGACTACGTCTCTATTTAGCTATTGTAGACGCCATAGTGGAGAGCTCCAGATTAATTTCAACCGCGTATGAGCTGACAAAGCACAGGAAAAAGGTGTGTTTTCCACTTCACCTCTATCAACATGTGGCCGCCCCCACCTCGATTTGACTCAGCTTCCTTGGGCATAGACCACAATAGAGTGAATAAATATCCATCCAAACAACTGTGACGTGACAACTAAAGAACTGAATATGTACAGGTAATGACAAAAAGAAATGTGGGCCATATATGTCCTCTTCACTGTGTGAACAATTCCACCCATCTGAAAACAAAACAAAATAAAAATAAAAAGACATCAAGTGCCACCTGCTGAAGAAATAAACAGCCTAAACACTAGTACACCTTCATTCACAGAAATGGAGCTACCTGTCACAAGGCAATGGGTGTGGTAGGCACGCAGCAACAAAATTATATAGTGTGCGCCATCCTGATTGGCTCAGGTTGTCGTACCTTTCATGGATACAACTTGCGAGGTGAATTATAGAGAAGCATTTGACACTTCATACTTGAGTTGTAATCAACTATAGTTTACACAACACACAAAAGAAAATACGTACTGCTTCTCAAAGGGACACTAAGGACATGTCCACGCAATTTCTGTTCTCAGTAAAAATATGTTGTACTGCCTTTTCTAGCCATTCTGATACTTCTTCAGCAGCAAAATATATAATTATTGTTGGGAAAACTGAAATTAAAAATGAGTTTATTTTCTCGTTACTTCAATAAAATTCATATCTAGACTGAGAAATGCTCTGTCATCCCTGCTACAAAGAGAATGGTGGGAAACCACACTTGGCACCACAATTTCCTTGAGAAAAGGGCTGGTGGTGGTGATACCTGTATTCAATTTTTTTCCTTTACCAGCTTAAAAAGTTTGTAATGAAAGTAACCACTTCGTAATTGGAATGCAGAAATCTGTTGATACATAGCAACTGGAATTTGTCTTCAGTGTCCATTTAAACATGTTACCTAACACTGCACCATTGGTGTTCACACACTGAGAAAAAAAGTTAGTGATGAGCTGTCATGAACTGAATTGGTTGGTCATGTAAAACAGAGGTTGCAAAGACAGTTTACACCAAAAATGCCTTGGTTAAGGAACAGTTTAAAATACCTTTTAATGCAACACATATACAATTTATCCCAGGTTGGTGAGGGTTGATTACTGGCATTTCAGTCAGCTGTGGGTTACAACAAATGCATTGACCTGTGTGCAATTAAGGTTTCTATATTACGGTCCCATCAAAATGATATCAGTACGCCAGATCTAATATAGCCAGAACTCTGCAGCACGAAATGTGCAGAAGAGAGGAAGGGGCCTGTGCACACATGTTACATATTGGCATGCTTTTTAACTTTACGCTAACATAACGATAAATGTTCAAAATATTTGCTCAGTACCTGCAAGTGTCAGAGGCATCAATCACGATAACATGGAGAGATAGATGAGTTAGTTGTTTCATTCTGAAAAGGAACAGCACGAAACAATGATGAGTTTGCCTTTAAAGCCAACTGCTATATTTATGTTGAGGGCATTTTTGGAGCTTATCACCTTTCATTTGTATTTTGCATGCCACCGTTGTTACATGAGTATCGAAAGTGTACATACAAAAAGCCAGTATCTGCCAGTGTCTCATGTATTGTGAACAAGATTTTTCTTAGCAAAAGGACCTAACAAACTGCGTTGGAAATCTTTCCTAACAGGATTTTCGAGTATGTCAGCGACTACCTGTTTATTTATGGACAGAAATAATGGGCAACATGGGCGGCAACGAGTTCAAAATGCTGTGGAGAGTATGCTGACAACTCTCCTGGGGATTAGTAATCCGTACAGAGTGGGCCTCGGCAAGCTCACCCGGGCTGCCCGCATTGCTAATGACCACAAAAGGGTAGCCATAACAGCCACAACTACTCAGTGCCACCAGAAAGCAGGGAACCACGAGCAGGTGCCAAAACAAATTCCCGCCATCTCCCATCTCTCATTTCTTCAGGTTTGCACAGTACTCCGGTAGTATCTCTGATTGAATGTTTCAGGGTGGCTATTTGCATCTGCTAGCCTGTTTCATATCGGAGTGGCTTATCCGCTACCATGCTATCAACTACAAGTTCTAAGTAACTTGCTGTGATATGCAGTAAAAGTAGCTCAAAACTTATCTTAGGCACACAATGCTACCAGAATGATTGTTACTCTACAAGTGGAAGCATCAGATTTGTGTGGTCAATTATTCGTTGAAGAGAAGCACAAAAGCTGGACCTGCGACATGCACTGTGCGGGAATATGGATGCCCTGAGGAGCACGAAGCATCACATGCTGTGGAAATATAGCGGGACAGCCTTCCGCCCCTGCCGCACTCCCACTCTGCGGAGGCAGCGTTCCCGCTAACTAACCGCGGAGGGGTTCGTGCTCGAGGGACAAAAGGAAGGGACGACAATAGCGTTAACACTCATATGCTATTTATTACACTTGCAATTAGCACACAGAGCGGGCCAGCTAGCTACAAGACATCAACGAGGCATACCTCGGAAATAGAAGGCTACGTAAGAAGAGCTTCTGACTTACCGCCTGGGGCAGGGTCGCGACTTGGGAGGTATCGGCGGCAAACGTTTGTATGCGCCAATAATATCAGCCGGGTTTTCCCGTGCGCGCCGCATTATTGGGCCAAAGCCATTCCCTAGCATTTGCTGGGGAAGGCGACTATAGCGCGCGTTTGCTGCGCTCGCTTCGCTGCCTGGAACTAGAAGTCCAGCGGCAAGGCACAACGGATCCCCGTGCGCCTGCCGCGGAAGGTGACGAGAGCGTGCGGCTGCAACCGCTCGTGACGCTGGTCGGATGCCGAAGAGACTCTCTCCGGTCCCGCAGAATTCCGCGTAACCTACGAGGTGGCGCTCCCGTCGCCGTTCTCTTTCCCCCATAATGGAGACTTCCCTCCGTGCCCAACCGGTGTGGTACTGACCGCCGACGATGAAGACGGGCCTCGTCGAAATGGAGGGGGGAAACAGGTTTCCACAATGCTCATTACACAGCACCGGTGCTAAATTAAGGATATCGTATTGCTCAACCTTGCAGGCAGTTCGCAATGAAGAGAGGGGGCTAACCCTGTACACAGTGGGAAGGAATTACCCCTTTTCGTCTGCCACTCCCTGCTTGGTCACATCAGCTGGGTCACGAGAATCGGCCGACGCCACTCTCTGGAAGGGGGTTCTTTGGCGGGGAAAAGCCAAGTGTTCTTAAGTTTTACCCGAGTATAGCTGTTGTCCATAAATGTGTGAATGTTTGCGGTCTTTCCCTCTCCATAAGGGTAAATATGGTGGCATGTCAAAATCACTTCACACCTGTCCACACTTTGCGCTCCTGTGCCTTTCCTGAATATGCACCTATAAGCCTAGCTACAAGTACGCCTTAGAAAACACTTCTGGTTGTGTTCTGCACAGTTTACACGCTAGCTTCTGACTGTCTTTGCTGGCCTGGAGGGGAGACATGCACACTTCGCATCAAAAATGGCTTCGAACAAAGCTTGCATATTTCGGCGCTCACAACTTTCTGAAGAGGTAATCTGAGCGCGGCAGGCCCAACCGATGCCCAAACAAGGCATCAAGCGCTGCCCAAATCAGCCCGTTAGCGACAACAAAGGCCGTTATCAGAACAACTGCCTCAGCCAATGTCGTCGACGAGCCAGGCAGTGTTTCTGGCGTCATAAGTCCAGTACACATTGAGCAAGAAGCACTGCACCATTAAACTGTGGCACAGCACCACCGTGCGGTCCACCGGCACCGTCGTCTTAGCCGTCGTCCGGGTCACCGCACTCATCACTGCTGCTGCTGCGGTCACCGTCGCTTGTGGGATCTATCTGCAGTTCCACGCAATACGTGTGCGAGAGAAACCATGGTGGGTCCCTCTGGTGTTGTCGTCTCTGCTGTCGTAAAAGTGACAGCATTCACCGCTGCTGCCAGTTTTGCCTGTGGCGTCCGCCAACGGCACAGGCCTCAAAGTGGGATTCACTGCTACGCTCAGCGGCACTAGAGCTACATGAAACGCGAGCGGAGCAGGAGACAAGTTGGGGGTCTGGTTACCAGACGTCGAAGGCGGTGTTTCAGCAGCCTCGCTCGACGTGAGTGACCGCTGCGCTGCTTTCGTTAGCCAAGAACACCTTTCGACGCTTTGGAATCGTAGATTGGCTGTTCTAGCTCAAGGCGACGTGATGTAAAGGGCTTTTTGGCCACAGCTGACCCACGGCCTGTAAAGACACGCGATACGCGGCTTACCGTATTCCCATCCCGGCACCAACCACCGTCATGCACAAGTCTTAACATCGGATTCACCAACATACGCAGCATCATACCTAAGCGAAATCAGCTGCTCAGCTTCGTTGAAGATATTGATGCTGACATCCTACTCTTAACAGAAACCTGGCTGAACGACAACATTGGTGACAATGAAGTTTTTTCTTATAACACAAATTACACATTATACCGACGAGATAGGAACTATCGGAGGGGAGGGGGAGTTCTCGTGGCAGTTAAAAATTGTTTATCATCTTCACTCATACGTCATGACGGAAACTTAGAACTTACATGGATACGTATCGGCAATGCGCCTCCCAAGGCGATCTTTGGCATATGTTATCGGCCACCTGACTTCATCCCGTCCTTCTGTGATCTATTAGATCAGGCCCTAACCGATATTGAAAAAACATTTCCTGGCATACCTATCTTTTTATTTGGCGACTTCAATTACCCTAATATCAATTGGTCTCTCATGTCTACCTCAAATGGTTCGTCAGCCGACTCCAGACAATTTATCGACCTAGTGCTAGATCATTACCTCCAGCAAATGGTATCATGGCCTACTAGAGGCGATAACACTCTAGACCTCCTGCTCACGTCATCCCCCGATAGTGTGACAGGTATAAATCTCCTGCCCGGTATCAGCGATCACAACCTGCTTCACATTACCATTTCATTAGCTATCAAAAAACGATCACCCGCAAGAAAACTAATCACGGATTACAAAAGAGCAAACTTTGAAAGCAATAATCACGGACTTGATGAGTTTTTGGAAACTTTCCACAGTTCTTATTTATCTCGCACGGTAAATGCTAATTGGGAGTTGTTTAAGAACACATTAGTCAACTTAAAAAACCAATACATTCCTACAATTCTGGTAAAATCTGACAATAACAACCCCTGGTTTAATAAACGCCTCAAATCACTACTAAATCGAAAAAAACGACTTTACAGGACTGCAAAGGAGAATAACAATCCTGAAAAATGGAACCAGTACCACTTATGCGTAAAACAGTACCTAAAGGAGCTAACTGAGGCTAAGAAGAAATTCCAAACATCTGACTTGCTTTTAATTCTGAGATCCAACCCGAACAAATTCTGGCGTCTTCTATCGAACAAATCCCGTCCTAGCCAAATCGAACTCGCAGATCCCGGTGGCGACACTCTTGACCCTGAGATATGCGCATCCGCACTAAACGACTACTTTGTTTCTGTTTTCACGCCCGCTAACATCACCCCTGTCAATCACACACCTATCATTCGTTCGCACCCCATGACAGAAATAGAAATTAATGCACAGGGCATATCAAACCTCATTAGCTCACTTCCGCTGTCAGTATCAGGTGGCTGCGACGAAATCAACAGCAAATTGTTAAAAAACACTGCATCATTGTCGAGCCGCATACTCTGCCTAATCTTTTCCCAATCACTGGACTCTGGGAACATACCTGACGACTGGAAAAAAGCCCGAATAATACCGGTTTTTAAATCAGGTGACCGTTCAAGCCCATTTAACTATCGCCCAATATCCCTGACTAGTATTCCTTCAAAACTCTTTGAACACATTATAGCATCTAACCTTATGGCACACCTTGAATCAATTAACTTCTTCTATCCTCAACAGCATGGTTTCAGGAAACTATATTCATGCGAAACGCAACTAGCCGAATTAACCCATGATATATTGCAGTACATGGATGACCATTACCAGATCGATTCCATCTTTTTAGATTTTTCGAAGGCGTTTGATCGTGTCCCTCATAATCACTTGTTGCTAAAGTTGTCCGGCCTTGGTTTAACACAAAAACTGTTATCATGGTTAGAGCACTACTTGAAAGGACGTGTTCAGTGCACATGCGCTAACAATTACACATCTCCTCTCTCGAGCGTGACATCCGGTGTTCCTCAGGGCGCCGTGTTGTCCCCATTACTGTTCTTAATTTACATCAATGATCTGCCCTCTAACATCAAATCTAAACTGAGGTTGTTCGCCGATGATTGCATCGTATACCGCGCCATAACTAACCAAGACGACACGTGCACCCTCCAACAAGACCTAAATGCTATCTCACTTTGGTGTGAAACATGGCTCATGCCTTTAAACACGACCAAATGTAAAGTCATGACATTTTCCCGCCTTCGCAACCAGATTAAGACACCCTACTACCTCAACTCTACACCCGTTGCCTACACATCATCATACAAATATCTTGGCCTGCACATGACACCATTGCTATCATGGGTTACACATATTGAAACCATTTGCTCCGAAGCCTCACGCGTTCTCGGCTACATGCGGCGTAGTCTCTCCGACTCATCCTCAGACATTAAAAAACTAGCATATCTCACATTCGTCAGACCAAAGCTTGAATACGCATCAGCCATCTGGAACCCGTCACAATCATACCTCGCCGCTAATCTCGAAGCCATTCAAAACCGCGCAGCACGATTTATCACCTCGAACTATTCAAGAAATTCCAACGTCACCTCAATGAAAAGAGACCTCGACTTGCCGTCCCTCGCATCACGCCACATCATATCTCGTTTGTGCCTTCTTCACACATTTTATTATCACCCACGGTCCAGACATGAGCTACTAACAACACCACTAAGAAGATCTTCCCGTTTAAGCCACAGCCAGTCTCTAGCACGAATTTCCACCCGTACCCTTGCAATGAGTACCTCCTTTTTCCCCCATGCAATAGTCTTATGGAATTCCTTACCCGATAACATAGCCGAATGCACAGACAGAAAACAATTCCGCAATAAACTAAAACTTCAGCCATTTTGAATAGACTGTCCCCTTTGTACTCTTTTGTTACTTAGTTTGGTTCCATTTCTGCGCCTTGGTGTAATTTTCTTTTGCGCTTGCTTGTTTGCTGTTATTTGACAGATGTATGTCTGCATTTTTTACTGTATTTTTTCCTTGCTTTTGTTTTTGCTTGCCTTCATTGTATTTTGTATTTTGCTCTTCACATTTTTCCACGTTCAAGATTTTGTACATCATGTTAATTCGCCCCCCCCTTATGTAATGCCCTCGGGCCCTTAAGGAGAAAATAAATGAAATGAAAACACGCTTTGCAAAGCTGGATCAGTTGGATTGGCTGAATGCATGACTGGATAAATAGATAAATGGATGAACAAGGCCAAAGCCTTGAAATTGGACGGCGGCTCACGCCACCTGGCAGCGGCAGTGGTCACGGCGACATCGATTTAATATACTCTTCCTGTACTATCGCAGAATTCCGCCGAGATTTTCCGCCGACGCAAGCTGCATCACCATCAGCGACGAAGAAGAGATAGACCCGTTTGGCGGCGCTACCACCGCAAGACCGTGGATAAAATCGGCGCTGTGGCATCTCGGGGCACATTGGCAGCGGCAGTGGTCACGGCGACATCGATTTAATATTCTATTCCTGTACTATCGCAGGTTGGTGCGCTCCTTTTATTTTTCCTTACATGCCTATTGTTAGCTGTCTGACCACTGCTGCTGCCAAGTGTGTTACAATGGCTGGTGATGATAAAGAATGTCCGGAGTGTCAGTCAGGGGTAGATGATCAAAATGGCGTGTCTTGCAGCGTATGCCACAGTGTGTTTCATGTAGGCAAATGTGCAGGTGTGTCTGAAGCGACACTGAAATCTAAAAAAGACTATCGGAAAACCAGGAGGTGTCCTAAATGCAGAGGACTAAAATCCAGCACGCATGCGCCTGAGAAAGCTGCAGAAGAGCCAAACATACAGAACATGTGGCATATGCTGCAAGCCATTGACAAAAAACTTCAAGTGTTGTTGCCGCTGAAACGTACCGTTGACGACATGGAAACAGCTGTGCAATTTATGTCTGACCAACTGACTGGTTTAGTTAACCGTGTACAAAAAAAACGAGCAAGATATCACGGAAATCAGAAAGAGAGTTGAAAAACTAGAAGGAATAGAACCTACTGAATCCCTGGTAACTCAGTTTGACGAGTTGGAATGGCGGAATAGGCGAGCAAACCTACAGTTTCATGGAATACCTCCATCTGAAAAAGAAGACTTATTGGAAAAAATTAATGCCATCGCTGCTATGATTAAGCTCCCAGAACTAACCTGTGATGACGTGGACACTATACATCGGCTGCCCTCGAAATCAGATAAGATTCCAACTAGTATTTGCCGGTTCACAAGACAAAAAACCCGGGACCTGTGGTGGGCAAACAGGAATAAGATAGCAAATCAAGGTAGCAAAGTGCATGTGCTTGAGAACCTGACCAAAAGGAGCCGCGAACTGCTGAAAAAAACGAAGGAATGGGCAAAACAACAGGACTTCAAATATGTCTGGTATACAAATGGAAAAATACTGGTAAGGAAATCTGATGGCGCATCAGCGATAGTCATTTAAAAGGAAAGTACACTTGACACACTGCTTTAGGGGCTAGGCCCTTGCTCAGAAATGCACTTTTCGCACCCCTGATGGACCTGCCGCCCCCCCCCCCTTTTTAAACCAAACAAAGTCTCAGTTCTTCCTGCCATCTGCTCTAAACACTGCGTCTGCTCTGAAAAAGAGCCGCATGTCTTTTTTTCACGTCAACGCACAGTCCCTGCGCAACAAAGGTGACGAGTTCGAATCTTTCCTTTCTGCACTTAACTTCCACTTCAACATAATAATGGTTACTGAAACTTGGTACCAAGGTAGCGGTGAAGCCTTACATTTGCCAAACTACACTACATATGTGCAAACTTGTATTGATAAACGAGGTGGGGGCGTGATGATAGCGATAGAAAACAAATTTAAATGCCGCCTTCTTGTCGATTTCACGTTAACTCATGATGACTATGAAATACTCTCCTTACAAAGTGGTAGAAACGTCTTTTCTGTATTTTACCGACCTCCAAAAAGAAACTTCTCGAATTTTGCCTGCTTCCTTGATGAATACCTAATGGGTCACAGAGAACAACCTTAACCTTGTTTTAGGGGGTGACATTAACATAGATTTTCTATCACAATCAGTTAATAAGTTAGAGGTTGAGTTGATATTGGAATGCAATGGCTTCATTAACGTTATAAATGTCCCCACACGATTACAAGCAGCGACAGCAATCGACGTCTTTTTTACTAACTCCCCACCGAATCGCCTGAACTCTGGAGTAATTAATGGCCACATAAGTGACCATCTTCCAATACACCTGGTCGTCGAGAGTCCCTCCTCTACTAAAAATCGTATGCCCCCAAGTATTACACACCGACGCATTATTCATGACACACTAAATCACTTTAGGGCAGCCCTATAAAATTTTGACTGGAGTGTTGTGCAAAACAAGGACCCAGAAGATGCTTACAATGTCTTTATTACCATATTTAAATCCATATATGAACAAAGCTCACCTCTCGTAACCTCAAATAAACCCCGCAAAGCTCGCAAACCATGAATAACCGCCGAATGCCTCAAAATGATAAAAACAAAAACAGATCTTTACAACCGCTTTATGCAAACCAGGTCACTAGATGACCTTCAACAATTTAAGACATACCGGAACAAAGTTACGTATGTTCTTCGACAGGCGAAAGAAGAGTACATAGAAAATCTGTTCAACCAAGACATATTAAAAAGGAGCGATCTTGTGTGAAAAAACATCAACAAAATTTTAAATCGAGGTACAACTGTTCCTAGTGCACATTAAATTTTAGTCAACAATGAAGCAGTAAGTGGGAAACGACTAGCAGATGTTTCAATAGCTATTTTGTGTCTCAGGCAGACGTGAGCTGCCATTTTATGAACATGAAGTGTCTTGGCTCGCGGGTTGTTTGCAGTGCTTTCTTGTCTCCAACTGATGCAAACGAAATCAAAAATTGTCTTCTAGCTTTGCGTAACAGCAAGTCGTGTGATATTGATGACCTGAAAATTTCACCAGTAAAATATGTCGCTGATGTAATTAGTCCCGTGTTAGAATGTATTCTCAATAGCTGTATTGAACACGCAGTGTTCCCTAAGAAAATGCAGTTTGCCAAGGTCACAGTTATTCACAAAGGTAGAGACAAAAACAGTCTGTCAAATTATCGTCCAATACCTATTCTACCTGTTTTTTCAAAGTGCTTTGAAAAGATCTTGTTAAACCAGATATCTAGTTTTTGTGACAAAAATAACAATATAACGCCCAGTCAGCATGGGTTTAGGAAGAACCTTTCGACGGAAACCGCGCTGCTGACACAAAAAGAGCTAATTTTAGAGTCCTTCGAGCAGAAACTTCTCACTCTTGGCATATTCATTGCTTTTTCAAAAGCGTTTGACCGCATTAACCACAATATAATGTTAACTAAGCTCGACCATTACGGTTTCCGCGGTGTTTCTGGTGTCCCGCAAGGTAGCATCTTGGGACCATTGCTGTTTCTTCCTTATGTTAATGACATCGTCTGTATTAGTAATCTTCCAACCTTTATGATTTACGCTGATGACACCACTTTATTCTTTAGAGCTGCACAGCTGCCAGATCTTGAGAAACAAGCCACAAAATGTTTACAGTCACTCCAAGAATGGTCTCAAAATAATTTATTAAACATAAACACTGCAAAAACGAAGGCCGTGCTTTTCCGGCCTCGTAACAAGTTGACAAACACGCCACCACTCTGTTTAAGGATCGGTAAGTCGCTCATCGAAACGGTCCCTGCGGTCAAAAGTTTAGGTGTTATTTTTAATGAGCATTGAGTTGGAATGATCACGTTGACATGGTGATGAACAAGCTGTCAAAGCTTGTCGGTATTTTGTGTCGACTTAGATATTTCATGCCGAAGAGTATCAAGAATATGTTGTACAGTGCACTTTTTCCCTCTGTTGTAAATTATTGTTTTTTGGTGTGGGGTACCACGTCTTTTACAAATATTAACCGCATGTATCTTCTTCAAAAGAAAGCTGTTCGAAATATTAAGAATGCTCCTCGACTAGAACACACCGAACCGCTTTTCAATGAACTTTGAATCATTCGTTTGCCACAGCTGTACGAAGTTTTACTTCTACAACGGTATAAAACCGGTGTTAATCACAATAATTGCAATATGCTAAATCTGTCAGGATTACAATGCAATGAGCCAAAGTACACTACACGTGCGACACCCAAATGATATGTGCCTAGGATGCGAACAACTTACTGTTATCAAATGTTGAGCTACACTCTCCCACATCAACTAAATAAGGAGTCCGAATTGATGTACAGCTAATGCCAAATATGTTACTTTTGTTCATTTTCTTTTTTTTATCCCTGGAAGTGCTACCATGTTGTGTACCACTGCAATGCCCTTGTGGGGTGCGTCGGCCTCGTCAAGCCTTCCCAATGGCTTTTTGTCGGCGCACCCAACATCCTCATGATGTTAAATAAACATGATTGATTGATTGACCTAGCCCGCATCCACCGCAAGGTAGCGCTTTCACATGAACCTCTAGCCGACGACACACGATGTTTTTGTGACTGTCTTAAGTTCCAGGTATTTTGGACACAACTGACCAAAAAACCAGGGACGTCAAGATCAGAAGATTACCACATCAGACCTTCAATTAGATTCAAACTTCACCTGTTAACTCAGACCAGGAAGAAAGCATGTCGAACCCTAATCCACCACATCGTAACTACTGTCATAGTCATCTACTCTAACTCAACCACTATGCATATTATAAAACGAAAATAATTCCGCGGGTTCCCTGGCTCGTTCCCGTGGCGGCGGTGGAGCTGGATAGTAGAACCCTCCCCCCCCCCCGCTTTTTTCCCCTTTTTTTCTTCTTTATTTTTATTTTCTGCAATGCAAAATTCTTAATTGGAGCAATCCCTCATCATTTATCTTGCATTGGGTTAAGCCTGTTATACGTAGTGGCACAGGCAGGGGCTTAATTGCTTACATTCTTTTTAGGCGTCCCACCATACTTTTTGTCATATTAACAAAAAGTAGCCCTCGCTAAGAGTTCTTTTTTAGTTTATTTCCTTGGTTTGTTTCACGAAAGCCTGTTATCAGTGACGCATCGAGGATCGTACTTGTAACGATACAAAAATGCACAGCTGCAACGTTCCAAATCTTTACTTCAAGTCAGATGAACAAGAAACCGCGATCGTTATCACATTCAGGTAATCACTGTCGGATAAAGCAATAGGGAAAACGGTTCAAGGTTCTGCCCGACAACAGAGCTACTATAAACGCCTTGCATGCTTCTGCGATGTTCGTGACATCAAGTACCAAAAGCGGAAGCACACATTAAGAAGCCTCTGGCCGCATATTGCTTGCTGCATGTGAATACCATTCCCGCTTACTTGTTCAGACCCGTGAAAACACGGATAGATGCGATTGGCAATCACTCCTGCTGTTAATCTGCTATATTGTTTTAAAGAACTGCAGACAAGCCACGCCGAAAGATAGGAATGCAGACTTGAATTTATTATGAAACTCAGCTTTCCGTGAAAATTCGTGGAACTGCAATGAGAGACGATTTCCGCAGGCAGCTTCGAATTTGTGCGAGCCATTTTTCCTCGTAACTGTACACGTACGGGTCTGTTTCTTCTAGTCCAAGCATTATATTAGCATGTCTCATGTACCTCTCGTTCTCATGGTTCATTGCTGCGCACGTCCAACGATCATACTTCCAATTTCTCAATTACATTAATTAATTGTCTGTTTAGGTTCATGAACCTTGTTCACTGTGTGTGTTTTTTCTTTCCGAAATGAAGAGTTTATTTGAGATATGTCAATAAAAGAATTCCAAAAAAGTTCCTATAGTTCGACGAAATTAATCTATATATTCGAAAAAAATCAATTCGATACACTGCGAACTGCCTTCAAAGATCATTCCTGACCGAATGCCTCGTCGGATCGAACATCTCTCAGAACACCTTGGACGTTTCAAACTTGTTTACCAATAGAGATCGGCTTTGCGACAAATATCAGATACACAATATGCGAGATATACCCACTCCAGCGGGCCGATCACGTCCGCCTATCCGAGTTCAGGTGGGCTATACTCAAGAACCCCGGAACAGGGGGTGGGGGGTCAAGAGGGAAGGTCGCTCCCCCCAAAACATTTTTCCAGAGAGGGCATCGCCCCCCCCCCCCCCAGTCTCCATTTGCTTCTACTTGGATCAGATTTCTTAAAATTGAAACATATCAGTTCTAGGACTCTTAATTCAAAGCACAGTGGGGCTGCATGAGCTGCATAGCTTAGTAGCCAGTTGTAAAGCATTTCGTATATGAGTAACCTAAGCCAGTCATGTCCCGACAGAATTTGATCGACTATATATGTACCTGACCGTGCACATGATCATGATTAGCAGAATTTAAACAAACTATGCACAGACTTTTTAATGGAATTGATCATTCCTCGTACGTACAACTTCCCACCTGTAAGCTCCTCATTTCAATTAATTTTATATTGCCATGAATCTTTGCACCGTTTGTTCATTGCACTCAGAACCGCTAGCATGCGGCTTTATCATTTTGTTTTGGAATGCGAGATATGCGACCAGACTTAAAGCCATTGGTCATGGCCACGTCCAAATGATTCCGCATTTCTCCAGATTCTTATGCGACCAGACTTAAAGCCATTGGTCATGGCCACGTCCAAATGATTCCGCATTTCTCCAGATTCTTGCTGCTAGTTCGTCTTTATCTCGAATGTTTCTTGCCAGCTTTAAATTCAGCACGACCAAGAACTGCATGACATTCAGGTCGATGACCGCCGAGCACGCATAATTAAGCCTATCGCAGCCGCCGAGCAATTCAGTTCTTAGTGGGCGTGAGTCAGCCCCTTAAAGAGTTAACTTTGAAAACCTTTTCGTTGTCTTCCTGACAGCTGGAGTGTCGTCACCGCAACGTGATACTTTGCATCAAGCTATGAACATCCAATATATATATATATATATATATATATATAATTTACTATGTAAATGAGCAATAAATAAATAACAAAAGAAGCTTCGAATTCCTGCCCTCCCACTTAAAAGAGTTCCGGAGTCCCTGGCTATACTAATTGTCTCGAGCATAGCCCAAACCTTCACCCGCTGCCTTTACGACCCGGACGCGACAGCGGTGTGCCAGAGAACATTGCGAAACTATACTTGTAGAACTCCTCGATCACCTCGACCGAAGCACCTCGATCGAGGGCGCGGTTGTGCTACACAGTTCCGTGTTCTAGCGCACACTAGAAGTTTATTTTTGAGAACCCCTTCCTCCTCGTACTTTGCACTCTTCTGTTTTCTTAACATATATTCTTTCAGTGCATCAGTTTACCTATTGAGCAATCTATTTTTCCCCCTCTGCTGGTCCTAAGTCGCTGATTCCAGGTCAGTGGCAATATAGTACTTATGATATATACCACACACTGTGCGACAAAATACTTTTTTTTGCAGCAATTACCGACTTTTCAAGCACTTGCTGCATTTAGGGGCGTTCTAAAAGTAGGGCTTATTTTATCGTAGATAACACAGAAGTTGTTGTTTACAGCGCAGACAAAAGCGAAGGGCCTAGCGTTATTTATGATAAAGAGCCGAGCAAGAGGACCTTTTATATTTCGAAACCGAAACTTAAAATGTTCTTGCGTCGTCTGACGGCTAGGCGCAGAATTTATAGGTGCTTCCTGTTTGTCGTAAGCCACACAAAACTTTCTGCTTAAAGCACTAAGTAAAAAGGCCAAAGCACAATCATGCACCGCGCGCCACTATAGCTTCCAGCTTTGAAACCGAAACCGAAGGCGATTTGTCACATAGTGACTACTTTGTGCAATGCAGTGGCGATCAAAAATCGCAGAACACTTCAGACATTTAGGTTACAGCTGTATCATAAAGCTCAAACATGATAGAGCCCACAGACTTACACTAAGCCACCCTATTCACACTCCATAGGCAGTCACAGGTGCAAGAGCGATTTGACAGGCTAGTTGGTTCTGCAGTTGGTTCTGCTTATGTTGGACCAGCGCTCTGTGGCACGGCTTGGCACGGCGCCCATAACTATTTCCCCTTCAAAGTAGTATTTGTAACTTTTTAAATATAAGTATTTCATGGCTTGTAGAGCCAGGCGTCGTCTGCTACTACATGCGGACAATCAGCAGTCAACTGAATGGCCGGATGCGCTGCACGAGGAGACTACGACATGGAGCGGTATAGAGATCACGGTGGGAGACGCAAGTTCTGCCGCAGTAAATAAAGAGACGGAATTGAACGAATAAAACGTATTTATTATTCTGGTTTGTAACGAAGAGGTCATCATCATCGTCGTATGCAGCGCCCTGTGCGGTCCGCGTCGCCAAGCCACTCCAAGTCTGCGGTCGTTTGCGTCCAACGTTTGCGTCATCACTCAGCAGTGTGACACTTCCACTATGAGTTCGTAAGCTGCGGCGAGCTATGCGTACGTGAAATACTTCGACCGACGGCGCAAAAGCTATCGTACACGTCTCTATGTCGTCCCTGTTTCCTTTGCGCTGCACCTTTCCACGATGCGTCACCGACTGGCGTTAGCGACCTGGCAAAAAAAAGGTCGTCTACTGGCGCGGCAGAAAAGACGAGAAGGCATTCTATTCCGCCTAAGTAATGGAGCTTGGAGATGAGTTTTGTAGTTACTTCGCTACGTGGTCAGATTTCAGAAGTACCAAATGTGTGATGCGTGTACAGTCTAGCCTAAATCATTTAACAAAGCTTGGTGGCATTTTACATAAAGTCGATGCACATGCAATTTTTTACTGTTGCGAGCACTTGCAGAACGCTTACGATACCACTTCCTCTGTGCTTGCGATTCGTGCACACAGCAGCCCAGCACACGCTTTCCAAAGGAAGGAAAAACTGCGTGGTCGCGTTGCAGCAGGTCTCGACGTAAGCGTCACTCCCAGCGAAGTATTTCGTCATTTTTTTCATGAATTCAAGTAATTGCATGAGGCAGGGAGAAATCGGCTGTTTTCAGATCTGCTAATTTTTTGCATCATATGGTATTTGGAAACCTTATAAACGCTACACACTAACTGATCCGTTTCCGCAGCTTGCCCCGTGTTTGCTGTCGCTTTCATTTTTTTATATTTCATTTCTTGTGTTCCAGTAACAAAAGCGGAGCTTATCCAGAGGATGCCGAAGAGAAAAATTACTGCGATGGACTTTGAAAAGTCTGAGTCAGCAACAACAGTGGCACAGATACATGTATGTTCTGAGCGAAGTTTTACTGCAGATGCCTCTGCTAGTGCCACTCTCACGATTACCAGTCGCAATATTTGCATTATGTACAGCATACTTCAGAGCCATACAGGTGTCTCTCTCAGTGTGTGTTTAAAATATTTATGGTTGCGGGAAGCAGCCAGGCTCCCTTCAGCAAGCAACAGAGAGCCTTGTAGCGGACTTTTGAATAGTAGTATTGACATATTGCTTAAATGCCACTATTGTGAAAGATTGCGTAGGACACTAGAGAACCGCATGTGAAGTGGATGCATCGTGCTGTTTTTTGTTGTGTCATGTATTGTGTGCTTGATGTCAGGTCAAAGTTTCATTTTTCGTGTTGCCTCCTCGCGTTGTTGTCTAAAATAATAATAGTTTTGGGTAGCCGCAAGGCTGCCTTCAGGAATAGAGAGCCTTGTAGCGAGCCCACCGATACAGCGTTGCGGGATCGATATATATATATATATATATATATATATATATATATATATATATATATATATATATATATATATATATATATATATATATTGCTGGGAACTCATAAACCCAGCTAATCTTCGGTTATGCGGCTTACCAAAGCGAATCGGGCCACGTGGGGCGCGTATAGGGCCTCTGATAATTATTATTCACGAGGGGTTTTTAACATGCACGCACATTGCACCGCCCTTAGGCATACTTGCATTTCATCATGCATTGAAATGCGGTACTCACGCACCGATTCGCAACCTCAGTTTCGGTGACAGCTCGCTTCGCTCTTTTATATTGTCGGGGATCGGAGCGGATCCAGAAAAAGCGACCAGCGCGGCAGGCTATTACAACGCACCACGAATAGGGTCCTGTGAATGATCGCTTGAGCTTCTAAATGCATTGTCACACAGCCTGCTTAGTGCTGGAATCAATGACATCCATAAAACAAAAATTTTGTGCGCGAGTTAAACGTATTCTGATTTCTTTCATACTCATTACAACTGTTGTTGATGTATATCAGCTCTTTAATAAAATTCGATGTACAGCGGTGCAGTCTGCGAACACTTTCGCGCGAGGCGTATTATGAGAGAACTGTGGCCGAGAAGAATGACAATGATTTCATCGATCTGCACAGAAATTAGCAGCTACTGCAAAGTATCTCATCCGCTTCATACAGCACGCGCACAAAATGAAGTTCTCCGCTATCCACGTCACTTGCATAGTGCGGTAAAGCTCTGAGGAAGCCTTGCCGTACTGGCTCAACGAAGACCGCCCGACTGCAGTGTCTTGGCACCCGAGATCGATCTCAGCTGCGGAGACCCCGTTTGAGTGGAAGTCAAACTCGAAGCAGCTAATTAATGCGCGATTTCAGTGCAAGTTACCACCCTCCCCATGGTCGTCATCGTTCGGAGCCGTATTGGCGTCCCAAGAAGCCCGATTCGCTTTGATAAGCTGTATAACCGAACAATAGCAGGGCTTGTAAATTTCCAACAATGCATATATTTAACCGGCATTGTGGCACTGAGAAAACAGGCCACTGAGTTGCGAGTCGAAGCTAAGACAACACGCTGCAATGAGAGAAGTGCACTTTTCCGAAACACCGTTCCGATGGACTCGGACGCTATCGGCACACAGTGTGGTGCGCTTTACTGCAATGCAAGCACAGTGCCTGTGCGCTTCTGCACTGTAGCAGACGACACGAATCACCGCCTCCAGGCCACTGTGCGCCTGCGCCGTTAGTTTCCATGCGCGCCCGCGCCGGATGCGCTCCACAGAGCGCGGCCACGCTGAGCCGTGTTCGCACATATTCTGAACGATCCTATACACTGCTCTGTGTTCATTCATCTCTCACTACCTGCGCTTTTACTGTTTCTTTCAGCGCAGTTGACAGTCACGCACCCTAAAACACAGAAAAGACAAACACTTAGAAGACATCCACACTTGTGTAGGCTTGCTTTCCAAGAAATGCTGGAGGGTTTTCGGGTCCCTGCCTCGGATATCCATTGAGGTCAGACAATAGGCAATGGGGCCAGTTATGGGTCGGGTAGCAGCATCGAACCGTTGCCACCACTTGTTGCGATGGAGGGTAGCGTGGCTGGGGCGGAGAGGGGATGAGGAACGATGGAAGCTTGACATTTGGGAAAAACAAAAAAGCGGGTTTACTGGCACTTTGAAGTAACTCATTTACAGAATTTATAAAAGAGCAAACAGTCAAAAATTGAAAGTTAATAGCGTTGAGCCAACTGGATGAGCCTTGTCGCCAGCGCCTAGAGCGTTCGTTTTCACTCAGGACGCTTGTTAAATACCCTTAAGTACCGCCCCTTCACCAGGCTGGGGTCAATACAATATGTGGCACATTTCTTCACGATCAGAAAATTTCCACATAGCACTTAGCAAGCGGAGGCGCTCGTGGAAATGGGTGAGGAGGAATCACAGGTCCGCTGCTCTATCGCACCGTGGTGCAACCGTATTGCAAGCGGCACGTGTCTATCGAAAACACCGGTGCCGCGCTGTGGGCTACAACTGCGGTGGGCTCACTCCGGTCGGGGCGGCTCTTGTCAGACACGATTAACTACTGGAAGGCACCGTTCCCCTCTCCCCGTCGTCTATCCATCGTCGGTCGCTTCTTGCAGGGAACCAGTCAAAGGGGGAAGGTCATTTGCATCGAGCCGAGCGTGGGAAGAATCCCACAGGCTCCTTCCCAGCCAGTCATCCTTTGCTTTGTGCAGTCGTCGGCCACCTGATGACGCTGCCGAAATTGCCACTGCTGTTGCTGCTCCACTGTGGTCATCCCTGTCGATGGGATCTGCACCTAAATCCTCTTCGGCTGGTGTGCATTCCCTTCTTAACAGGCCCAACGCGGACGCCACCGAAAGCTCCCCATTTGACTTTCAAACAAAAGGGGTGCTGTCTACTCTTGTAAACGGAAGGGCAGCCACACAGAACAAGCAAGGATGGAGGACTAAAGCTAGTAGACCAAGCGGAAGGGAGAAAAACCTCTGAGAGGGAATGGAAGGAGAGGATCATGAAAAAATAGCTGGTTTGCCATATATGTAACTCCAATATAATGTCTTTTATTAAAGAATTGTTTGCGGCTGTGTGTTCCGGAAACGGTGCCTCACAACAACCTTGTTAGAGGACATTTTCAGCCAGAGGGTTTTCGGGCCCTTTAAGTAGTGGCTGCCGGCTGGCGTGCATGTGTGCTCTACGGAGGTTATTTTTATTTGACAGCTAAAGATGAAGCTTAACCTTGTGTGTGCCGACTCGGTCGTTGCCATAAAGCTTGGTGCTCGGGCCTTCTGCCACAAGTGCTTAAAATACCTGAGAAATACCATATGCATACTTCACCTTGCATTTCACTCATTAAAAAGAAAAATTTCCCAGTGTGCATCATCATGCCTGCACACAGAGTGCGGCGCCGACATGCAAGGACAGATTGTAATGCCTTTTATTCGAGTGCTAGCTCTGCAGTAAAAGCGATACCATACAGACACGACGTGCAGCTAAATTTGTACACGCAGTACACGCACTTCAGAAAAATGTTCAACCAGCTGATATGCACGCTTGTGAAAATTATGCGTGCATTACTTGCTGACAGCAATATTAACAGCTGGAGGGCGGCAGACTGCAGTTGAGTGGAACATATCCTGATTGTTTTCTGCTTACAGACCACAGGAATTATTTCACAAACAGAAATTATAACTACCACAGGAGAGTCAGTCTAGACAGGGTCGATCATTGGGGCCCAAGTAATTAGTGTGTAGTTAACACATATGCAATAATCTGAGACTACAGCAGGTTGTTTGAGCAGTGCATGCGCAGTTTTTCCCTCCTCCTCATCATCAGCCTCACTACACCTACAGGGCAAAATCCTCTCCCATGTCTTTCCAATTAACGCTGTCCTATTAGCCCTCCTATGTAGTGTCAAATGCAAGTCTTTAGAGTGCGACTGCCCGTCACATATGCTTTTGAGGATATCTCGAAGCTTACATGCAGACTTCACGACAGCACACAACTCACTGAGGGACATATACTTGTGTTGTTGCCGCCGATGTACGCATCTGAGTGCAAGAGTCCGCGGCTGCCCTGAATAACTAACGTCCTTTCTTTCGGTCCAAGGATCAGATTTCTACCGTACGCATGCGAGCAATGAGACGCAAAAGAAGGCAAAGCAGCAGAGGGCACTTGCATTCTGTGATCCATGGACGGCCTTGGCGCCATGATTGCCAGCGGGCTGGTTCTGGCATAGAGCAGTTCATGTGAGCACGATGCACCTCCCTGTCAGGAGTGAATTTTGTGGCAGCGAACAGGCTCTCCGAGCGCGGCAATTTTAAAAAGCCCAGTGATAATTTAAAGATGTATAGACACCTAATTTTGGTGGCATGTTTTCTTCTCTACAATGATGCAGAAGACACTACTACGAATGAATCATCATGTGGTGTTTGCCTAGGACCTATAAATAATTCATAATCGCATTTTTCTGTCATGCTGTATCGTTTTCAACAGCCGTGTAAAGACTGTGACATCAGAGAGGTTATATGTAACGTGAAGCATGGAAAAAAATGTGATATAACTGCTGCTTGATAGTTTGAATTCACTACAATGTTGAAGCCAGCCTTCCTGAATAGTCGGAATGACAAATGTAGAAGCACCGATTATATTGCAGTTTTTCGTACCTTGCGTGACCTATAAGCTCTCTCTGGCGTCATAGTCCCCGTTCAGCCCTTGAAACTGAAACAGCGCGAGAAAGAAATTCGATTATAAATTATTTATCAGCCATGAGATAATCGTGATCATCATCAGCCTGTTTACACCCACTGCAGGGTGAAGGCCTCTCCCATGTCTCTCCAATAAACCATGTGTTTTGCCAGCTGCGCCCACCTTATGCCTGCAAACTTCTTGATTTCATATGCCCACCTAACCTTCTGCCGCCCCCTGCTATGCTTTCTTTGTCTTGGAATCCCTTAACGACCAGCAGCTACTTTACCTTCGCATTACATGCCCCGCTCAAGCCAAATTATTCCTCTTGATTTTGGATAGGATGTCATTAACCCGCGGTTGATCCCTCAACCACTCTTCCTGCTTCCGATCTCTTAAAGGATCATAGACACCTAATTTTGGTTTCATGTTATCTTTTTTCAATGATGCAGAAGACGCTACTATGTATAAATCACCACGTAATGTTTGCATACGGCCGCTAAATTATTTATAATTGTTTTTTAATGCCATGCTGTTTCAATTTCAGTTTCAACAGCCGAACGATGGCTGTGACGTCAAAGAGGGCTTTTCGTTCAAGTGAGGCATGGAAAAATGTACATAGAATCGTTGCTTCGTTTTTGTAATTTACTGCAGTGCTGAAATCAGCCTTCCTCAATTGCCGGAATGACAACAAATGTGCAAGAAGCGATTATAGTGCTGTGTTTTATTGTATCATGTGACGTGTAAGCACAAATTGACGTCACTGGACTCGTTCAAGTGTTGAAGCCGAGACTGGACGAAAAAGAAATGCGATCATAAATTACTTAGAGGTCGTAATAGAATACAAGCTGATACTCCATGTACAATATTGCCTTACGCATCATTACAAACAAGAAAACACGCACCCAAAAGGTAGGTGTTATACTCCTTTAACATTACGCCTATCATTTCTCTTTCCGTGGCTCACTGCGTTGTCCTCAACTTAAGCTGAACCCTTTTCGTTAGCCTCCATGTTTGTGCCCCATAGGTGGGTACAGGTTAGATACAACTGTTGTACACTTTTCTTTTGAGGGATATTGGTAAACTGCCATTCATATCCTGAGAGACCCTGCCATATGCGCTCCATCGCAACCTTATCCTTCCAGTTATTTCCTCATGATCCGGATCAGTTGTCACTATTGATACCTGCCGTAAATAGACGTATTCCTTTACCACTTCCCTTACCTCGCTACCAATTGTGGACTGCTGTTTCCTTGCTAGTCTGTTGAGAATAGGAGAATACCACAAGGTAATCCATGTATAATAATGCCTGATTCCTCATTAGAAAGCAAAAAACACACACCCAAAGATAGATGTTTATACTCTTTTATAGCTAGTCGGTGCATTATAGAATTTCACAACCACGAGTCACCAGTGTTACCAATCAAAAAATTTAACATCATATGTGGATCTATTGTTTGAAATGAAGTTTTTTGTGCTCTTGTTAGTGGTGTTTCATTATTGCTTTGCTCCTTATTTGTAAAAATTATTTCTCAGGACTCTGACCAGGATCCAGAAGTGTAATGTGAAAGTATACTCATTATGTTTGAAAATTTTCTGAAGTTGCCCTTTAATTTACCTCGCACATTAGTCTATAGCAAATTTGAACACTTTTCATACTTTGCATTCTTCCGCTAGCATGGATCCTGCCGCACGACAGAACCCGGATATCTTGCTGAGGTAAGCAGCCAGGTATAAAGGTGTCGCATATTTAGAACGTAAGACAGACAATTGGGTTTTGATGCCCCATCGGCCAGTGCTGACGAAGGAGCAAAACACAGACGGAAGACGAGGCTGACAAAGTTCAGTTTGGCGCTCAGGAACGCTTGGCTACCGGGGTGCGCCGTGCTAACAAAGATTGTGGCCGTCCACACTTGTTTGATTTGCGTCTTTACATTTGGTGGAGGGGCAGGGTGCGCCGTGCGAACAAGAAGTGTCAACGGCCACAATCTCTGCTAGTACAGTGTACCTCGGTAGCCAAGCGTTCATGAGCGCCAAACTGAACTTTGTGAGCCTCGTATTCCGCCTGTGTTTTGCTCCTTCTTGAGCACTGGGCGCTGGGGCATCAAAGCCCCATCGTCGGTCTTGCAAAAATGATATTGTAAGCTTGAAATGCTTTTAGCTCTCATCCTTGATAAATGCAGGCAAACAATCTAGAAACTGAAAACATGGGGATGAGCATCAGTGCACAGCTCTAGGAAATGGGAAATTTTCCGTCCGAATGATATGAAGCAGAAAAAAATTGCCTGCAGAGCAACCCTAGGCACAATTTTAACCTGTGGCAGCTCAGAGCAGCTTTGCTTAGCGATGCCTTTGTGGTCGAAATCCAGTTTTTGTGTGTGGTCTAGTTGTTGACATTTTATTATTTTGCAGAATTATCTCTTGCAACTGAGACAAGGTTCAAGAAGTGCAATGTGATAATAAACTCAAAGTGCTTTAAATTCCCCTGGAGATGCCAATAAAAGGAACACTGAGGAGAAATTGAAGTCGCCTTGTATCGATAGAATACCAGCTCCTGATCACAAAAATCCACTCTTACTGAAAAACAAAGCTCTTGTAAGGTAGAAAATAGCAAGGACCAAAAAAAAGGGATAAGCGGCCACTGGGCAATCTCGCAAGTACAAGCGTGATGACGTCTTAGGACAAGAGACGCCACCTTGGAGGAGCGTTCCTTTTCACATGGAAGCCGCGAATCTCTGATACTGACAAAGGAAGGTTGCGCGGTTCAATATTGAAGTTAGTTTTGTTTAAAAACCGATAGTGCACTTTTATCACACTAGGAAGACAGAAAAAAGGAAACCTGAATGTTGGAAGCAAAGAAACCCGATGCTTGGCGGCGCCACATGCGGCCAGGAGAGTTTGGACTTGTTATGGCGCTTAGCGTCTATGAGCTTTATGTGCCTCATTGTTTTGTTTTAGACGCGCCTCGATATACAAGCGCCGAACAGTAAGGAACTCCAAGTACCGCTTCAAGTGAAGGAGCCTATTAAGGATGGCCAGATGATCGCCGCGGTCGATGAAAAACTATGATGGCACGATGGTAGGTGATCGTATAAAGCAGTGCGCAGTACAAAGAGCACTTGTGTCTTCGCACGCTCGCCCAGCGAAACATTCCTGGCTGTGCCAGTGAACTTCAAACTACTTAACGAAAATCGTCGTCTGTGTTTTTAGGAAGGATGAACGTGGGAAGACACGGGCTTGTCTACTGGAGGGCTAGCCTTCACGCACACTGCCGGAGTGTCATAGGAGGAGGAGGGGAGGGGGAAAAGATTTAAAGGAGAGGGTAGGCGCGCAGCCGCAGTGATCATGTCAGATGACATGTGCTGTCCCCTGCAGCCTATAGGCGGCCGGAGAGGCCGGTGGCCTCCAGGATGGAGATGGGGTGCCGGAAGGCCTTGTCAGGATGGTGACCGCCGGGGAAGAGAAGGTGGTCCGCTGAGCTGCAGGGGAGGCCCAAGGAGCGGTAGCCCGCCTCCATAATAGTCCTTGCGGACACAAAGGCAGGGCAACCACACAGGAGGTGCTGGTCTGTCTCTTCTGGGTAATTGCAGAGGGAGCACCCAGGGGAGTCGGAGAGGCCAATGCGGTAGATGGGGAAGCCGATGTTGGCGCAGCCTACCCTGAGCCTCAGGAGGAGGCTGCGCTCTTTGCAGTCCAGGCCAAGAGTTGGAAGAGGGTGTGGGGATGGCCGTTAGCCACCCTGGGATCCGGGTGATCGAGGAGGAGGAGGCGATCCACTATGCTCCTCGCCAGGTCCAAGGGGCCGAGGTTCCTGAACAGCGGAGTTCCTGGGGAGTATGTCGCTTTAGCCAGGAAGTCCGCTTCCACATTGCCCAGGACACCGACATGGGCCGGGACCCAGGTCAGCCGGATGCGGGTTCCCCTGGTGCACAGTGCGTCGAGCCGCCAAGCCAGCCTGCGGTCGATCGGTGGGCCCTTGAAGGCCTCAGGAGGAGCCGGAGGGCTGCCCTGGAGTCAGAATAGATGGCTGCCTCCTTGATCTCAGGGCGTTCGTTCAAGATGTCAGCAGCCAAGTGAATGGCGGACAGTTCGGCGGTTGTGGACGAGGCCACAAATGGGAGTCTGGCCTGTCTGCTCAAGAGCAGCGACGGGGCAGTGCAGGCTGCAGCCGCAGATGGGCAGGGTCCTGGGAGGACGGAGCAATCCGTGAAAATAGATACAGTGCCAGGAGGATCAACCTGGAGAACCGCAGCGACCTCCTGCCATAGTCCCACAGCAGCGGTGTTCCGCCTCGTCCGGGAGCCAGGTAGGGAGAGGTGGACCTCGTAGAGGTGTCCAAGTTACGGGCGAGGAGAGAGGGCGAAGGTCTCGGGCTGTCCCCCACAAGATCTTCGAAGTACTGGGCCACCTGGCCCATTTTGGAGTTGGCCTCGTGCGAAGGCGGTCCAAGATGGGGCGCCCATCGGGCGCGTTGTGGAGGCGCTCTATGTCGCGGAGGGAGGTGTGCCTGGAGAGGAGCTCTAAGGGCCATGAACCTGCTTCTGCCAGGGTGGCAGCCACAGGAGAGGAGCGAGGGAGCCCCAGGCCTAGTCGTATGGCCGCCCGCAGTTTGCGCTCGATAGCCAAGTGTTGGGCCACAGTGAGCCGGACGAGAGGTAGAGCGTAGGTGAACTGCGGGACGGCCATGCCTTGGTAAAGCTGGAGTCCCAGCCTGGGGGTGATGCCGTTGCCCTTGGCTAACAGGGACCGTATAGCTACCTGGATCCTGGAGGACTGGGCCAGGAAGTGGCGCACTGCCGGATTCCAAGTGAGCCGGATGTCGATGAGAAGACCCAGATATTTCACTTGGCGGCTCCAGGCGAGGTCGCGGCCACCAACGTGGAGAAAGGTGCGGAAAAGGCGCCAACCCTGGTGTTAAGGAGCATCGCCTGGGTTTTGGAGGGGGAGATGCTGAGGCATGCACGCTCTAGGAAGGCGGCGACAGAATCGATAGCCCGCTGCGCGTTCTTGATGGTGTGGACGCTGTATCTGCGGGGCCCTCGGCACCAGATGGCAATGTCATCCGCGTAGATAGCCACGTGGATGGGTAGCCGGAGGTCCTTGGGCAGGAAGTTGGGCAGGAGAGCCAAAACGGCGTTGAAGAGTAGGGGGCTAAGGACGCTCCCCTGAGGTACGCCACGCCAGATGTGCCGCAGGGAGCTGGTGATATTGCCCACACGGACGCACACTCGGCGGTCAGCTAGGAACCCCGGACATACTAGAGGAGGTTGTTGGAAATGCTCATGATATTGAGAGCCTCCAGTAAGGCCTCGTGCCGGATGTTACCGAAGGCGCCTCGTATGTCGAGGAGAGCCAGGCACACTATGTGGCGGTGAGCTTCGCGTCCTCCAGGGCCGACACCAGGTCTGCAATGGAGTCAGCGGTGCAGCGATGGTGACGGAAACCCGACTGCTGTTCCGGGAAGTGGCCGGTGACGTGGACCACCCAAGAAAGGCGTTCCAGGGCCATGGCCTCCATGACCTTTCCAGGAACGGAGGTGAGGGAGACAGGCCGGTAGGAGCTGATGGCCGATGGGGGCTTGCCTGTCTTCAGGACGGGAACGACCAGGGCTGTTCTCCACTCATCGGGGAGGATGCCTGTCCGCCACACCTCGTTGAAGGAGGACAGCAGACTAGCCCGGTGGTCGTCGCCGAGGTTACGTAGCATCTGGTAAGTGATGCCGTCTATGCCCGGTGCTGTGCGTCGCCTGGAGCGGCTATGTACGGCAGAGAGCTCCCGGTATGTGAAAGGCGCAGTGCAGGTAGAGGTTATGTCTCCTTCCCCAGATGAGAGTCCTTGGAGTAGGCCAGGTAGACCAGGAGCCTGGGTTGGTGGGCGGGAGTCCCCGCAGGGGAAAAAGGGATCAGCCAGCCATTCGCCAGATCCTGGCAGGTGATTCCCAGGGAGACAGCAATGGCCAGGTGGGGCTTGAGTTGGGTCCGAGCAACAAGGTGAGAGCGGAAGAGCCGCCAAGCTCTGGCTGGGCTGCGGGCCGTAACGCGGGAGGCACAGATGCCCTCCCAAGATTTGTTGCGGCGCCTGTTGTGTTCGCGTCTGCAGGCGGCATCGAGACGGTTGTATGCCGTCCAGGCCTCGGCTCTGTCAGTGCGGAGGGCTCTTCTCTCTATCTGCCGTCGTTGGTGTTAGAGACGGGACACAAGGTACAAGGCAGTGAAGAAAAATATGCTGATAGCCTAGCTTCTGTTAGGCCAGCATATACATAGCGAAAGCGAGGAGGCTTCTGCATCGGAAGAGTGCATTAACTAGATGAGCATTTATTCGTCCCCAAACCTTGAGCCGTCTTGGCGGAGTGGTAGCGTCTCCGCCTCATATGCCAATTGCCCTAGCTCGATTCCGATCTGCGGCACAGATTTTTTTTTATTCAGTGAGTGGTCGGGGGGTTTCAGTGGCGCTCATAGATGCCGCCGCCGAATGCGTTGGTTAGCGGCTAAGCGCAGGCTCTGTTAAAGGGGCAGTGAGAACTCTATCAAATTTGTTTGTTAGCAAAATCTGATAGTTCGGCATTTCACAGCTTTGTTGCCGCATTTCCGGGAGCGAAAGATGCATTTATTTGAAAGAAATTTGGATTCGAAGTTGAAAAAGTTGTTCTCGCCACTCCGATTCAAACTCGGGTACTCTTATGTCATCACGGCGCTCTCTTATGACGTTACAGGACGCAGTGACGCAAATGCAGACTATGATTTCTCGCGGATAGCGGTGTGGTCTAGCAGCAGCCGAAATAAAAGCTACTGCCGCCGCACGCTGAAGGCATCTATCGGGGGTAGCTCCTCGATTACGTTTGCACCGGCGTCTTGCCAGCGTTGCGATTGATCCCATTCCCGAACCTGATGACGAAGTTCTCGCAAAATTTCCGGCCTGCATATCAGCGACCTCAGCCCCACAGAGCGTGCGATGCTTTTGAGGGAGCATGGTTAGGTTAGGCGCCGGCAGGTCGTGTGGCGGGTGGATACGGGTCACACCCGTCCCTGATATATACGATAGCCACGGAACATTCCTACAGATACGAGGGCCTCGTCATGGGGACACAATGGCCTTTCAACACGTACTCTGGTGTATAGCTAACAGCTCTGAATATGTAGGCTACCTGAATGAACTTGCAACCCTTCAGTTAAGCAAATGCTGCATTTCAGCACTAAATACACGGCTGCAGTGAATGAAATAATTTTTCTTGCTGCCTTTATTTTATCATTTTTATCTACTACAGTCATTGACTACAGGAGATGGTGCAGGCGATGATAACTTAATGTCCCTCAGCATGTCCGCCAGGTAGCAATTCAACTGCTCTCCGCATTTTCTCATCCTCGGCAGCTCGTGCAGCTTTGATGTACGCATCAAACGCATCTGAAAGAGTATTAATCGTGACAAAATTGAAGACATGCAGGTGCTCTAAAATAAAGGTATTTAAGTCATGCACATTTAAATACACAAGTGCCTTTGTCAGTCAGGAAATGTACCTCAATAAAAGACGCATACTGCCCACAGCTGCTAGTTTTTATGAGCTCATCCGAGGCTTCTGCATGGCACCAGCGCTAAGGAATTGCCGGCATACTGAGCCGGCGATGCTCCTTCCCTGAACGCTCTTTCCCCTAAGGCTCTTCGGGGATGGAGCATCACCAGGAAGGAGCGTCACTTTTGTGGGGAACCCCACAAAAGTTTTGTGGCGTCCTTGCAAAACAAGAAGTCTCGAACTCGGGAAAGAAGCCAGCGCCACCGCTCTGCACTGACAATTTCCACTCCCGAGGTGGACCTGCAATAAAACAGCTGCACATATGCATTCTGTAAAGCCCTATAACATATTGAGGAGAGTTATTATTTGGCACATTAAAACTGCTAAAATCCTATTCCTCAAGACTACTATATGTGACATTACGAAAATGGCAGTTTTCCTTGCAAACGCTACTAATGATAAAACATGACACATCGCTCTCTTCTTTGGAGTGAGCAGCGCGATGGGCCACCAGGTCACGTTTGTGTGCAATCATATCAAGCTGCCTTTGACAACATAGATAAGCCTTCTTATGTCTACTTCAGGCTCCACTGCACCCTGGCAACAGTAATGCTGCCAAATATTCGGAAGCACAGAACTAACATATGAAAGATTATGAATATTTAAAACACAGCAAATAAATCTAAGCACAAGAGGCTGTGGTAATTAGAACATGAAAGGTGAAAGGTTGTGGTCATGGCCTAGTGATCTAAGCATTCATTAAGCAAAGCTGCCCTGAGCTGTCACAGGTTCAAATTGTACCTGGGGCTCCTGTGCAGGCAATTTTTTTCCGCTCCATGTAATTTGGATGGAAAATTTCACGTGTCCAAGAAGTGTGCATTTATCCTCAACCCTATACGGTTCCACAGTTTCTAGATTGTTTGCCTGCAGTTACCAAGAACGAGAGCTAAAAACTTTTCAAGCTTACAAACTAGTTCTAAATATGAGAAGCCATCGTGCCTGGCCATTGACCTCAGCAAGAACACCTGGATTCCGTGGTTCAGCAGGACCCATGCTAGTGGAAGCCTGGAAAGTGTGCAAAGTGTTTGCATTTGCAACAAGAGTAATGTACAGTGTCGGTGAAGTCTTAAGCCAAAGGATTTTCGCTTCAACCGCATAACAGAGCCATTACAGCAATATTAAAGACCAAGTTACCCTGAAATGCTAGCAGGTTTCTTCTTGCGATACAAAAGATTCCTGCTTGACTAAAGTTTTGAATGATTCGCTACATGAATTATTCTAGGAAAATTGATTTCACTGATGCTGAATGCTGTAGCCTTAACACTTTTGACCAAGACTGTACATGGTACATTAAAGGGACAGTGAGGAGAACTCAATCAAATTTCTTTTGTAAGCAAAATCTGATAGTTCGGCATTTCATGTCCTTGTTTCCGCTTGTCCGGGAGCGAAAGAAGCATTTATTTCAAAGAAATGTGGATTGGAAGTTGAGAAAGTTTTTCCCTCCACTCCAATTCAAACTCGGGTACTCTTATGACATCACGGCGCACTCTCATGACGTTACAGGACGCAAAGACGTGAAACGTGACGTAAACGCAGACTCCGTGATTTCTCGCGGCTAGCGGTGCGGTCTAGCAGCAGCCAAAATGAAAGCTACCGCCGCTACACGTTGAAGGCATCTATCGGGGGTCGCTATCATTGCTTCGTTTACGTTTGCACCGGCGTCTTGCCAGCGCTACGATGGATCCTGTTCCCGAGCCCGATGACAAAGTTCTCGCAAAAACTCCGGCCTGCATTTCAGCGACCTCAGCCCCACAGAGCGTGCGATGCTTTCGAGGGAGCATGGTTCAGGTAGGCGGCGGCGGGTCGTTCCCACTTCCGCCAAGAGCAGCCGTTGCAAATTAAATATCATAACCCCATTGCGGGGACTCGCGAGGGGCCAGAACAAGGTCAGCGCGTTGCGCCCATCGGAGGCTGGCCGGGCCTTTGGGGTCAACGGATTGTGATTCCTTGGACGGCGCGGTCGCACGGTGCCGAAGGTGGCGTCGAGGTCTCCCACGGCTACAAGGGCAATGTTTTTTATTTATTTTTTTGCCACAAAAACAGATGAGTACTCAAGGGCGCTCGCATCCAAAGTAGGCGGCTTGAAAGTAAAGCCGACGCTTCAACGGCTTCTGCGCGTTTCCGGAGGTACAGGGTCCACTGGATCGGGCTCTCTCGCCCACTTGCATGTACCTTCATATGTGTACTGTGAATGAATTAAATTAGCCGAGAGCTCGAAAATAACAGCACCGCCCAACTGCCGAAGCTATTGAATGATGTCACAACGCGCACCTCGCCGCGGAACCGAATCGGTCTGGTCTGGCCTTCACAGCTGGCGCACTCGGCGCGAAATAGAGACATGCTCCAAGTCTCCGCCAGTGCGGTCAAAGTGCGCCTAAGGCGCCGAACACGTCACCGGTCAAGCGCAGTTGGAGTATAGAGGGTCTCGCTTTGGCAGACGTGAGGTTGGAGAGCAGAGCGCGCGCACGCGTTACGCCAGGCTATAAGAACGCGCATTAAAGGGACACTGATGAGAAATTGAGGTTGCCTTGTATCGATAGAATACAAGCTCTTGATCACAAAAACGCCACTCTTACTAAAAACAAAGCTCTTCTAAGGTAGAAAATAGCAAGGACCAAAATACAGATATCGCCGCCACAGGGCATTCTCGCGAGTACAAGCGTGATGACGTCATAAGACAAGAGACACCACCTTGGAGGAATGTTCCTTTTTACATGGAAACTGCGAATCTCTGAGGCTGACAAAAGAAGGATGCGCAGTGCAATAGTGAAGTAAGTTTTGTTTTAAAACCGTTAGCGCACTTTTATCACACCAGGAAGACAGACAAACGACAACCTGAATGTTGGAAGCAAAGAAAAGCAATGCTTGGTGGTGCCACAGGCAGCCAGGAGAGTTTCGATTCGTTATGGCGGTTCGCGTCTATGAGCTTTGCGTGCCGCGTGGTTTTGTTTTTGATGCGCCTCGATTTACAAGTGCCGAACAGCAGATTAACTCTAAGTGCCGCTTCAAGTGCTAGTTAACCCTTGAAGTAGCCTGTTAAGGCTGATCAAATGATTGCCACGGTCGATGAAACACTATGATGGCACGATGGTCGGTGATCGTACAAGGCAGTTGGCTGTATAAAGAGCACTTGTGTCTTCGCACGCTCGCCCGGCGAAGCATTCTCGGCTGTGCCAGTCAACTTCAAACTACTTAACAGAAATCGTATATTAGGGACGGGATATAAGGTACAAGGCAGTTAAAAAAATTGTTGATGGCCTAGCTGTGTTAGGCCAGGAGATACGTCCCGAAAGCGCGGAGACTTCTGCATCGGAAGAGTGCATTCACTCGATGCGCCTCTATTCATGGTTAAATCTTGAGCCGTCGTGGCGGAGTAGTAGTCTCCGCCTCAAACTACAAAGGCCCTCGTTCGATACCGAGCCTCGGCACAGGGTTTTTTTTAATCAGTGAGTGGGCGGGGGGTTTCCGTGGCTCCCATAGATACCGCCACTGAATACGTTGTTAGCGGTTAAGCGCAGGCTCAGTTAAGGTGCGTTTACACTCCAGAGTAATGCGCGCGCGCACGCTGCATGGCGACATCACGTCGGCCAAACCGTGACCCTCTATTCTCCAACTGTGCTTAACCGCGGACGTATTCTGCGATTTCGGCGCACTCTGACCGCACTGGAGGAGGCTTTATGCATGTCTCTATTTCGCGAAGGGTGCGCCAGCCGCCGCCGGCCCGGCCAGACCGATTCAGCTCCGCGGCGAGGTACTTGTTGTGACGTAATTCAATAGCTTCGGCAGTTGGACACAGCTGTTCTTTTCGAGCTCTCGGCTAATTTAATCCATTCAAAGTACACATCTGAAGGTACATGCAAGTGGGCAAGAGAGCCCGATCCAGTAGACCCCGTACCGCCGGAAATGCGCGGAAGCCGTTGAAGCGTGGGCTTTACTTTCAAGCCGTCAACTTTAAACGCAGGCGCCCTTGAGCACCCATCCGTTTTTGTGGCAAAAAGTAAAATAAATAACCTGGCCCTTGCAACCGTGGGACACCTCAATGACGCCTGCTGCACCGTGCAATCGCACCGTTCAAGGAATCGCAATCCGTTCGCCCCAAAGCCGCGGCCAGCATCCAATGGGCGCGACGCACCGACCTTGTCCTGGCCCCTTGCGACTCCCCGCACTGGGGTTATGATATTTAATTTGCAACGGCTGCTCACGGCGGAAGGGGAAACGACCCGCCGGCGCCTAACCTAACCGTGCTCCCTCAAAAGCATCGCACGCTCTGTGGGGCTGAGGTCGCTGAAATGCAGGCCGTAGTTTTTGCGAGAACTTCGTCGTCAGGTTCGGGAACGGGATTCATCATAGCACAGGCAAGACGTCGGTGCAAACGTAAACGAAGCGATGGTAGCGACCCCCGATAGATGCCTTTAACGTGCGGAGGCAGTAGCTTTCATTTCGGCTGTTAGACCACACCGCTAGCCACGAGAAATCACAACGTCTGCGCTTACGTTACGTTTCACGTCACTTCGTCCTGTAACGTCATAAATGTGCACCCGATGTCATAAAGTTCCCGAGTTTGAATCGGAGTGGCGAGGAAAACTTTTTCAACTTCGAATCCAAATTTCTTTGAAATAAATGCATCTTTCACTCCCGGACAGGCGGCAACAAAGCCGTGAAATGCCGAAGTATCAGATTTTGCGAGCAATAAAAAAAATTGATAGAGTTCTCCTCACTGGCCCCTTTAACTGAGCCTGCATTTAACCGCTAACTAACGTATTCGGTGGCGGCATCTATGCGTGCCACTGACACCCCCCGCCCACTCACTGAATAAAAAACCTGTGCCGAGGCTCGGAATCGAACCAGGGCCTTTGTAGTTTGAAGAGGAGACTCTACCACTCCGCTACGAGGGCTCAAGATTCGATCATAAGGCGAATCTAGTGATTGCACTCTTCCGATGCAGAAGTGTCCGCGCTTTCGCTACCTATATGCTGGCCTAACAGAGCTAGGTCATCAGCATGTTTTTCTTAACTGCCTTGTACCTTGTCTCCCGCCTCTAACAAACAATTTTCGTTAAGAACTTTGAAGTTGATTGGCACAGCCAGGTATATTTTGCTGGGCGAGCGTGCGAAGACACAAGTGTTCTTTGTACTGCGCACTGCCTTGTACGATCACCGACCATCGTGCCATCATAGTTTTTCATTGACCGCGGCGATCATCTGACCAGTCTTAACATGCTCCTTCAAAGGTTAACTAGCACTTGAAGCGGCACTTGAAGTTCCTCTGCTGATCGGCGCTTGACTCTCCTGGCCGCCTGTGGCGCCGCCAAGCATCGGCTTTTTTTGCTTCCAACACTCAGGTCGTCTTTCGTCTGTCTTCCTTGTACGATAAAAGTGCACTATCGGTTTTAAAACAAAACTTACTTCAATATTGAACTGCGCAACCTTCCTTTGTCAGCCTCAGAGATTCGCAGCATCATGTAGCAAGGAAAATTCCTCCAAGGTGGCGTCTCTTGTCGAAAGACGTCATTACTCTTGTACTTGCGAGATTTCCCTGTGGCGGCGATACCTGTATTTTGGTTCTTGCTATTTTCTACATTACAAAAGCTTTGTTTTTCAGTAAAAGTGGCGTTTTTGTGATCAGGAGCGTATATTCTATCGATACAAGCCAACTTAAATTTCTCTTCAGTGTTCCTTAATTTGCATCTCCAGGGGAATTTAAAGCACTTTGAGTTTATTATCACATTGCACTTCTTGAACCTTGTCTCAGTTGCAAGAGATAATTCTGCAAAATAATAAAATGTCAACAACTAGAACACACACAAAAACTGGATTTCGACCACAAAGCCATCGCTAAGCAAAGCTGCTCTGAGCTGCCACAGGTTAAAATTGTGCCTAGAGCTGCTCTGCAGGCAATTTTGTTTCTGCTTCATATCATTCGGCCGGAAAATTTTCCATTTCCGAAAGCTGTGCAGTGATGCTCATCCCCATGTTTCCAGTTTCTAGATTGTTTGTCTGCATTTATCAAGGATGGGAGCTAAAAACGTTTCAAGCTTACAAAATCATTCTTGTAAGATCGACAATTGTGCTTTGATGCCACAGCGCCCCGTGCTGAAGAAGGAGAAAACCACAGGCGGAATAAGAGGCTGACAAAGTTCAGTTTGTCGAACAGGAACGCTTGGCTACCGAGGTGCACTGTACTAGCAAAGATTGTGGCCCTCGACACTTCTTGTTAGCGCGGTGCACGCAGCCCCTCCACAAGTGTAAAGACGCAAATCAAACAAGAAGTATGGACGGCCACAATCTTTGTTAGCACGGCGCACCCCGGTAGCCAGTCGTTCCTGAGCACCAAACTGAACTTTGTCAGCCTCGTCTTCCGCCTGTGTTTTGCTCCTTCGTCAGCACTGGCCGATGGGGCATCAAAGCCCACTTGTCTGTCTCATATTCTAAATATGCGACACCTTCATACCTGGCTGCTGACCTCAGCAAGATATCCGGGTTCTTTGGTGCAGCAGGATCCATGCTAGTGGAAGACTGCAAAGTATGAAAAGTGGTAACATTTGCTACAAAAGACTAATGTACAAGGTAATTTAAAGTGCAACTTCAGAGGATTTTCAAACATATTGAGTTTACTATCACATTACACTTCTTGAGCCTGGTCAGAGTCCCGAGAAATAATTTTTCCGAATAAGGAGCAAAGAAATAATGAAACATCATTAACCAAAACACAAAAAATGATTTCAGTCAGCAGATCAAAATATGATGTTAAAGGGTTTGACTGGTAACACTGGGGACTGGAGGCTGTCAGTCTGTAATGCAACAACTAGCTTTAAAGGAATATAAACACCTATCTTTTGGGTGTGTGTTTTTGCTTTCTAATGAGGCATCAGGCATTATTATACATGAATTACCTTGTGGTATTCTCCTATTCTCAACAGTCTAGCAAGGAAACAGCAGTTCACAATTGGCGGCGAGGTAAGGGATGTGGTAAAGGAATACGTCTATTTAAGGCAGGTATCAATAGTGACAACTGATCCGGATCATGAGGGAATAACTAGAAGGATAAGATTGCGATGGAGCGCATATGGCAGGGTCTCTCAGGTCATGAATGGCAGTTTACCAATCTCCCTCAAGAGAAAAGTATAAAACAGCTGTATCTAACCAGTACCCACCTATGGGGTACAAACGTGGAGGCTAACGAAAAGGGTTCAGCTTAAGTTGAGGACAACGCAGTGAGCCACGGAAAGAAAAATGATAGGCGTAATGATAAAGCAGTATAACACCTACCGTTTGGCTGCGTGTTTTCTTGTTTGTAATGATGCGTAAGGCATCATTATACATGGAGGAGCTGCTAGTAATCGCTTACGACCGCTTAATACTTTAAAATCGCATTTGTTTTTCGTCCAGTTTCGGCTTCAACACTTGAACAAGGACAGTGACGTTAATGTGTGCTTACACGTCACGTGAGAGATGAAAAACAGCTATATAATCGCTGCTTGCATATTCATTGTCATTCCGGCAATTGAGGAAGGCTGATTTTAGCACTGCAGTAAATTAGAACAATAAAGCAGCGATTCTATGGACATTTTTCCATGGCTCGCGTGAAGGAAAAGGCCTCTTTGACGTCACAGCCATCGTTCGGCTATTGAAACCGAACCTGAAAGAGCATGACAGAAAAAAAAATTATAAATTATTTAGTGGTCGTAGGCAAACATCACATGGTTATTCATGCATAGTAGCGTCTTCTGTATAATTGGAGAAAAGAAAACATGCCACTAAAATTAGGTGTCTATACTTCTTTAAGAGACCGGAAGCAGGAAGAGTGGTTGAGGGAACACACGCGGGTTAATGACATCCTAGCCGAAATCAAGAAGAAATTGGCTTGAGCGGGGCATGTAATGCGAAGGTAAGATAGCTGCTGGTCTTTAAGGGATTCCAAGAGAAAGAAAGCATAGCAGGGGGCGGCAGAAGGTTAGGTGGGCGTATGAAATTAAGAAGTTTGCAGGCATAAGGTGGGCGCAGCTGGCATGACATGGTTAATTGGAGAGACATGGGAGAGGCCTTCACCCTATAGTGGGTGTAATCAGGCTGATGATGATGAGGATTATCTCAAGGCTGTTAAATAATTTATAATCGAATTTCTTTCTCCCGCTGTTTCAGTTACAAGAGCTGAACGAGGACTATGACGTCAAAGTGAGCTTATAGGTCATGCGAGACATCAAAAACTGCAATATAATCGGTGCTGCTACATTTGTCATTCCGATTATTCAGGAAGGCTGGCTTCAGCACTGTAGTGAATTCAAACGATCAAGCAGCAATTATATCGCATTCTTTTCTTGCTTCACGTAACTTATAACCTCTCTGATGTCACAGTCTTCACTCGGCTGTTGAAACCGAGACAGCAAGAAAGAAAAATTCGATTATATATTATTTATAGGTCCCAGGCAAACACCACATGATGATTCATTCATAGTAGTGACTTCTGAATCATTGTAGAGAAGAAAACATGACACCAAAATTAGGTGTCTATACATCTTTAAATTATCACTGGGCTTTTTCAAATTGCCGCACTCGGAGAGCCTGTTCGCTGCCACAAAATTTACTCCTGACAGGAAGGTGCATCATGCTCACATGTACTGGTCTCCGCCAGAACCAGCCTGCTGGCAATCATGGCGCCAAGGCCGTCCATGCATCACGGAAGGCGAGCGCCCTCTGCCGCTTTGTGTGCTGTTGCGTCTCATTGCTCGTATGCGTACGGTAGAAATCTGATCCTTGGGAGCGAAAGAAAGGACGTTAGTTATTCAGGGCAGCCGCGGACTCTTGCACTCAGATGCATACATTGGCGGCGACAACATAAGTATATGTACTTCAATGCGTTGTGTGCTGTCGTGAAGTCTGCATGTAAGCTTCGAGATATCCTCAAAAGCATATGTGATGGGCAGTCGCAGACTAAAGACTTGCATTTGACACCACATAGGAGGGTTAATTGGACAGCGTTAACTGGAAAGATATCGGAGAGGCTTTTCCCCTGTGGGTGCAGTGAGGGTGTTGAGGAGGAGGAGGGAAAAACCGCGCATGCACTGCTCTAACAACCTGGTGTAGTCTCAGATTATTGCATATTTGTTAACTACACACTAATTACTTGGGCACCAATAATCGACCCTGTCTATACTGACCCTCCTGTGGTAGTTGCAATTTCTGTTTGTGAACTAATTCCTGTGAACTGTAAGCAGAAGACAATCAGGATATGTTCCGTTCAACTGCAGTCTGCCGCCCTCCAGCTGTTATTATTGTTGCCAGCAAGTAATGCACGCATAAGTTTGACAAGCGTGCATATCAGCTGGTTAAACATTTTTCTGAACTGCGTGTACTGTACAAATTTAGCTGCACGTCGTGTCTGTATGCTATCGCTTTTACTGCAGAGCTACCACTCAAATAAAACGCATTACAATCTGGCCTTGCATGTCGCCGCCGCACTCTGTGTGCTGGCATGATGATGCACACTGGGAAATTTTTCTTTTGATGAGTCAAATGCAAGGTGAAATATGCATATGTATTTCTCAGGTATTTTAAGCACTTGTGGCAGAAGGTCCGAGCACCAAGCTTTATGGCAACGATCGAATCGACACACACAAGGTTAAGCATCATCTTCAGCTGTCAAATGAAAATCACCTCCGTAGAGAATAAAAATTTTGAACAACAAGTTTGGCAGAGCACACATGCACGCCAGCCGGCAGCCACTACTTAAAGGGCCCCGATCACCCTCTGGTTTAAAATGTCCTCTACCATGGTTGTTGTGAGGCACCGTCCCCGGAACACACAACCGCAAACAATTCTTTAATAAAATACAATATATTGTAATTACATATATGGCAAACTAGCTACTTTTCCACGCTCCTTTCCTTCCATTCCCTCTCAGAGGTTTTTCTCCCTTCCGCTTGGTCTACTAGCTTTAGTCCTCCATTTCTGCTTGTTCTGTGTGGCTGCCCTTCCGTTTACAAGAGTAGACAGCACCCCTTTTGTTTGAAAGTCAAGTGGGGAGCTTTCGGTGGCGTCCGCGTTGGGCCTGTTATGAACGGAATGCACACCAGCAGAAGTGGATTATAGTGCAGATCCCATCGACAGGGATGACTACGGTGGCGCAGCAACAACAGTGGCAATTTTGACAGTGTCATCAGGTGGCCGACGACTGCACAGAAAAAAAGGATGACTAGCTGGGAATGAGCCTGTTCTGCCCACGCTCGGCTCGATGCAAATGACCTTCCCCCTTTGACTGGTTCCCTGCAAGAAGCGACCGATGATGGAGAGATGACGGGAAGAGGGGAACGATGCCTTCGAGTAATTAATCTGCTCTTGACAAGAGCCGCCCCGACCGTAGGTACCCACCGCAGTTGTAGCCCACAGCGCGGCACCGGTGTTTTCGATAGACACGTGCCGCTTGCAATACGGTTGCACCACGGTGCGATAGAGCAGCGGACCTGTGAATCCCCCTCACCGATTCCCACGAGTTCCTCCGCTTGCTAAGTGCTATGTGCAAATTTTCTCATCGTTAAGAAATGTGCCCCATATTGTATTGACCCCCGCCTGGTGAAGGGGCGCAGCCTTAGGGTATTTAACAAGCGTCCTCTTCAGCAAGGCTCATCCAGTTGGCTAAAAGCTATTAACTTTTAATTTTTTACTGTTTGCACTTTTCTAAATTATGTAAATAAGTTTCTCCAAAGTGCCAGTAAACCCGCTTTTTGTGTTTTTCCCATATGTCAAGGTTCCATCGTTCTTCATCCCCTCTCCGGCCCAACCATGCTACGCTGCATCGTAACAAGTGGTGGCAGCGGTGCTATGCTGCTACCCGACCCATAACTGGCCCCATTCCCTATTGTCTGACCTCAATGGATATCCGAGGCAGGGACAAGAAAACCCTCCAGCATTTCTTGGAAAGCAAACCTACACATGTGTGCATGTCTTCTGCGTGTTTGTCTTTTCAGTGTTTTTGGGTGCGTGACTGTCAACTGCGCTGAGAGAAACAGTAAAAGTGCAGTAAGTGCGAGATGAAAGAACACGAAGGAGTGTATAGGGTCGTTCAGAAGGTATGCGAACACGGCTCAGTGTGGCCGCGCTCTGCGGAGCGCATCCGGTGCGCATCGAAACTAAGCGGCGCAGGCGCACAGGGGCCCGGAGGCGGTGATTCGTGCCGTCTGCTACAGTGCAGAAGCGCACAGGCACTGTGCTTCTATTGCAGTGAAGCGCACCAGACTGTGTGCCGATAGCGTCCGAGCCCACCGATACGGTGTTTCAGGAAAGCGCACATCTCTCATTGCAGCGTGTTGTCTTTGCTTCGGTTTGCAACTCAGTGGCCTGTTTTCTCAGAGCCACAATGCCGGTTAAATATATGCATTGTTGGAAATTTACAAGCCCTGCTATTGTTCGGTTATGCAGCTTATCAAAGCGAATCGGGCTTCTCGGGACGCCAATACGGCTCCGAACGATGACGACCATGGGGAGGGTGGTAACTTGCACTGAAATCGCGCATTAATTAGCTGCTTCGAGTTTGACTTCCACTCAAACGGGGTCTCCGCAGCTGAGATCGATCTCGGGTGCCAAGACACTGCAGTCGGGCGGTCTGCATTGAGCCAGTACGGCAAGGCTTCCTCAGAGCTTTACCGCACTATGCAAGTGACGTGGATAGCGGAGAACTTCATTTTGTGCGCGTGCTGTAGGAGGCGGATGAGATACCTTGCAGCAGCTGCTAATTTCTGTGCAGATGGATGAATTCAATGTCATTCTTCTCGGCCACAGTTCTCTCATAATACGCCTCGCGCGAAAGTGTTCGCAGACTGCACCGCTGTACATCGAATTTTATTAAAGAACTGATAAACACCAACAACGGTTGTAATGAGTTTGAAAGAAATCAGAATACGTTTAACTCGCCACAAAATGTTTGTTTTTTGGATGTCATTGATTCCAGCATTTGGCAGGCTGTGCGACATTGCATTTAGAAGCTCAAGCGATCATTCACAGGACCCTATTCGTGGTGCGTTGTAATAGCCTGCCGCGCTGGTCGCTTTTTCTGAATCCGCTCCGATCCCCGACAATATAAAAGAGCGAAGCCAGCTGTGATCGAAACTGAGGTTGCGGATCTGTGCGTGGGTACCGCATTTCAATGAATGATGAAATGCAAGTATGCCTAAGGGCGGTGCAATGTGCGTGCATGTTAAAGACCCCTCGTGAATAATAATTATCAGAGGCCCTATCCGCGTCTCACGTGGCCCGATTCGCTTTGGTAAGCCGCATAACCGAAGAATAGCAGGGCTTATAAATTTACATCAATACATATATTTAACCAGCATCATGGCACTGAGAAAACAGGCCACAAAGTTGCAAGCCGAAACTAAGACAACGTGCTGCAATGAGAGAAGTGCGCTGTCCAGCAGCGCCGTATCTGTGGGCTTGCTACAAGGCTGTCTATTGCTGAAGGCAGCCTGGCTGCTCCCCAGAACCATAAATATTTTAGAAAAAAAAGCGAGGAGGCAACACGAAAAATGAACCTTTGACCTGACATCAAGCACACAATACTTGAGAGAACAAAAAACAGCACGATGCTTCCATTCCACATGCGGTTCTCTAATGTCCTACGCAATCTTTCACAATGGTGGCATTTAGGCAATATCTCTATAATACAATTCAAAGGTCCGCTACAAGGCTCTCTGTTGATGAAGGGAGCCTGGCTCCTTCCCGCAACGATAAATGTTTTAGACACACACAGACAGAGACGCCTGTCTGGCTCTGAAGTATGCTGCTATGTAATGTACATATTGCGAGTGGTAAGCGTGCTAGTGGCACTAGCAGAGGCATCCGCAGTAAAACTTCGCTCAGTACATACATGTATCTGCGCAGCTGTTGTTGCTGGCTCGGACTTTTCAAAGTCCTTCGCAGTGATTTTTCTCTTCGACCTCCACTGGATAAGCTCCGCTTTTGTTACTGGAACACAAGAAATGAGAGATAAAATAATGAATCGACAGCAAACACATGGCAAGCTGCGAAAACGGATCAGTTAGTGCGTCGCGTTCATTGCTTTCCAAAAACCATAGGATGCGAAAAATTAGCAGATCTGAATACAGCCGATTTCTCCCTGCCTCATGCAATTACTTGAATTCATGAAAACAATCACGAAATAATATTTCGCTCAGAGTGACGCTTACGTCGAGACCCGCTAAAACGCGACCACGCAGTTTTTCTCTTCTTTGGGAAGCGTGCCCTGGGCTGCTGTGTGCACGGATTGAAAGCACAGAGGAAGTGGTATCGTAAGCGTTCAGCAAGTGCTCTCAACTGTAAAAAAGCATGTGCATCGACATTTTGTAAAATGGCAGCAAGCTTTGCTAAAAGCGTTAGGCTTGACTTTACACGCATCACACGTTTGGCACTTCTAGAATCTCACCACGTAGTGAGGTAACTGCAAAACTCACCTCCAAGCTCCATTACTTGGGCGGAATAGAATGCCTTCTCGTCTTTTCCGCTGCGCCAGTAGACGTCCTTTTTTTCGCCAGGTCGCTAACGTCAGTCGGTGAGGCATCATGGAAAGGTGTAGCACAAAGGAAACAAGGTCGACGTAGAGACGTGTACGATAGCTTTTGCGCCGTCGGTCCAAGTATTTCACGTACGCCTAGCTCGCCGCAGCTGAGGAACCCATAGTGGAAGCGTCACATGTGGCTGCAAAACACACAATCTTATAACTGTAACAACCACACACACCGGCACAGTGCTGAGGGATGACGTAAACGGACGCAAACGACCGGGGACTTGGATTGGCTTGGCGACGCGGACCGCAGAAGGCGCTACATACGATGATGATGACCTCTTCGTTACGAACCAGAATAATAAATACGTTTTATTCGTTCAATTTCCTCTGTTTAATTCCTGCGGCAGAACTTTCATCTCCGACCGTGATCTCTATACCGTTCCATGTCGCAGCCTCCTCGTGCAGCGCATCCAGACATCCAGTTGATTGCTGATTGACCGCATGTAGTAGCAGACGACGCGGGGCTGTACACACCATGATATACTTATAGTTGAAAAGATACAAATACTACTTTGAAGGGGAAATAGTTATGAGATCCGTGTCAAGCCGTGCCACAGAGCGTTGGTCCAACATAAGCAGAACCAACTGCAGAACCAACTAGCCCGTCAAATCGGTCTTGCAGCTGTGACTGCCCATGGAGTGTGAATAGGGTGGCTTAGTGTAACTCTATGGGCTCTATCATGTATGAGCGTTATGGTACCGCTGTAACCTAAATTTCTGAAGTGTTCTGCGTTTTTGATCGCCACTGCATTACACAAAGTAGTCGCTATGTTACAAATCGCCCTCGGTTTCGGTTTCAAAGCTGGAAGCTACAGTGGCGCGCGGTGCCTGATTGTGCTTTGCGCTTTTTACTTAGTGCTTTAAGCAGAAAGTTTTGTGTGGCTTACGACAAACAGGAAGCACCCATATAGTCTGGGCCTAGCTGTCAGACGACGCAAGAACATTTTAAGTTTCGGTTTCGAAATATAAAAGGTCCTCTTGCTCGGCTCTTTATCATAAATAACGCTAGGCCCTTCGCTTTTGTCTGCGCTGTAAACAGCAACTTCTGTGGTATCAACGATAAAATAAACACTTCTTTTATAACTCCCCTAAATGCAGCAAGTGCTTGAAATGTCTGTAATTGCTGCAAAAAAGTATTTTCTGGCACGGTGCGGGGTATATATCATAAGTACCATATTGCCACTGACCTGGAATCAGCGACTTAGGACCAGCAGAGGGGGAAAAATAGATTGCTCAATAGGTAAACTGATGCACTGAAAGAATATATGTTAAGAAAACAGAAGAGTGCAAAGTACGAGGAGGAAGGGGTTCTCAAAAATAAACTTCTAGTTTGCGCTAGAACACGGAACTGTGTAGCACAACCGCGCCCTCGATCGAGGTGCTTCGGTCGAGGTGATCGAGGAGTTCTACAAGTATAGTTTCGCAATGTTCTCTGGCACAGCGCTGTCGCGTCCGGGTCGTAATGGCAGCGGGTGAAGGTTTGGGCTATGCTCGAGACAATTAGTATAGCCAGGGACTCCGGAACTCCTTTTTTTAGTGGGAGGGCAGGAATTCGAAGCTTCTTTTGTTATTTATTTATTGCTCATTTACATAGTAAATTATAAATATATATATTTTGGATGTTCATAGCTTGATGCAAAGTATCACGTTGCGGTGACGACACTCCAGCTGTCAAGAATACAAAGAAAAGGCTTTCAAAGTTAACTCTTTAAGGGGCTGACTCACGCCCACTAAGAACTGAATTACTCAGCGGCTGCGATAGGCTTAATTATGCGTGCTCGGCGGTCATCGACCTGAATTCCATGCAGTTCTTGGTCGTGCTGAATTTAAAGCTGGCAAGGAACCTTCGAGATAAAGAACCAAAGGCAGCAAGAATCTGGAAAAATGTGGAATCATTTGCACGTGGCCTTGATCAACGGCATAAGTCTGGTCGCACCTCGCATTCCAAAACAAAATGATAAAGCCGCGTGCTGGCGGTTGTGAGTGCGAACGAACAAACGGTGCAAAGATTCATGGCAATATAAAATTAATTGAAATGAGGAGCTTACAGGTGGGAAGATGTACGCACGAGGAGTGATCAATTCCATTAAAAAATCCTGTGCATAGTTTGTTTAAATTCTGCTAATCATGATCATGTAAACGGTCAGGTCGATATATAGTCGATCGAATTCTGTAGGGACATGACCGGTTTAGGTTACTCATATACGAAACGCTTTACAACTGGCTACTATTTAAGCCAAGCAGCTCATGCAGCCCCACTGTGCTTTGAATTAAAAGAGTCCTAGAACTAATATGTGTTTCAATTTTCAGAAACCTGTTCCAAGTAGAAGCAAATGGAGATTGGGTGAGGCGCTCTCTCCCCCCGTTCCGTGGTTATTGAGTATAGCCCACCTGTACTCGGGTAGGCGGCCCTATAGATACGTGATCGGCCCGCTAAAGTGAGCATATCTCGCATATTGTATATCTGATATTCGTCGCAAAGCCGATGCCTATTGTTAAACAAGTTTAAAACGTCCGAGGTGTTCTGAGATATGTTCGATCCGACAAAGCATTCGGTCAGGAAAGATCTTTGTAGGCAGTTCGCAGTGTATCAGATTGTTTTTTTACGAATATATAGCTATCGTCAAACTATAGGATCTTTTACGAATTCTTTTATTGACATATCTAAAATAAACCCTTCATTTCTGCAAGAAAAAAACACACACGGGTAGGCTGCCCTAGAGATATGTGATCGGCCCGCTGGAGTGGGTATATCTCGCATATTGTATATCTGATATTGGTCGAAAAGCCGATGTCTTTTGGTAAACAAGTTTAAAACGTCCAAGGTGCTCTGAGAGATGTTCGATCCGACGAAGCATTCGGTCAGGAATGAGCTTTGAAGGCAGTTCGCAGTGTATACCGGATTGTTTTTTTTTCGAATATATATCTTTCGTCGAACTATAGGAACTTTTTGGAATTCTTTTATTGACATATCTAAAATAAACCCTTCATTTCTGCAGGAAAAAAACACACATAGGTAGGCGGCCCTATAGATATGTGATCGGCTCGCTGGAGTGGGTATATCTCGCATATTGTGTACCTGAAATTGGTCGCAAAGACGATGTCTATTGGTAAACAATTTTAAAACGTCCGAGGTGTTATGAGAGATGTTCGATCCGACGAAGCATTCGGTCAGGAAAGATCTTTGAAGGCAGCTCGCAGTGTATCGGATTATTTTTTTCCGAATATAAAGCTTTCGTCAAATTATAGGAACTTTTTGGAATTCTTTTATTCACATTTCTCAAATAAACAATTCATTTCTGCAAGAAAAAAAAAACACAGAGTGAACGAGGTTCATGAAAGTCCCCTATCAGGCTAAGAAGACAAATAAATAATGTAATTGTGAAATTGCGAAGTACGATCGTTGGGCGTGCGCAGCAATCATGGGAACGAGAGGTACATGCTAATATAATGCTTGGACTAGAAGGAACAGACTCGTACGTGTACACTTTCGAGGAAAAACGGTACGCGCAAATTCGATGCTGCCTGCGGAAATCATCTCTCACTGCAGCTCCACGAATTTTCTCGGAAAGCTGCGTTTCTTTTATATATTGAATTCAAGTCTGCATTCATTTCATTTGGCATTGCTTGTCTGCAGTGCTTTAAAAAAAATTTAGCAGATTAACAGCAGGAGTGATTTCCAATCGCCTCTATCCTTGTTTTCACAGGTCTGGACAAGTAAGCGGGAATGGTATTCACGTGCAGCAAGCAATATGCGTCCAGAGGCTTCTGAATGTGCTTCCGCTTTTGGAACATGATGTGATGAACTTCGCAGACGCATGCAAGGCGTTTATAGTAGCTCTGTTGTCGGGCAAATCCTTGAACCGTTTTCTCTATAGCTTTAGCCAACAGGGATAACTTGAATGTGATAACGTCCGCGGTTTCTTGTTCCTCTGACCTGAAGTAAAGATTTGAAACGTTGCAGTTTTGCATTTTTGTATCGTTACAAAACGATCCTCGATGCGTCACTGAAAACAGGCTTCCGTGAAAAAAATCAAGGAAATAAACTGAAAACAATTTTCAGCGAGGGCTACTTTTTGTTACAATGGCAGTCACAAAAACATTGTGTGTCGTCTGCTAGCGGTTCATCTGAAAGCGCTGCCTTGAGGTGGATGCGGGCTAGGTAGCGGGAGCCGCCGTCCAATTTCAAGGCTTTGACCTTGTTCATCTATCTATCTATTTATCCAGTCAAGCATCCAGCCAATCCAGCTGATCCACCTTTGCAAAGCATGTATGGCGTGTCGTCTACAGTCAGTGGGTCAGCAGTGGCCAAAAAGCCCTTTACATCACGTCGCCTTGAGCTAGAACAGCCAACCTACGATTCCAAAGTGTCGCAAGGTGTACTTGGCTAACGAAACAGCGCAGCGGTCTCTCACGTTGAGCGAGGCTGCTGAAACGCCGCCTTCGACGTCTGGTAACCGGAACCCAACTTGTCTCCTGCTCCGCTCGCGTTTCATGTAGCTCAAGTGTCGCTGTGTCTGGCAATGAATCCCACTTTGGGTCTGTGCCGTTGGCGGACACCACAGGCGAAACTGGCAGCAGCGGTGAATGTTGTCACCTGTACGACAGCGGAGACGACGACACCAGAGGGGCCCACCATGGTTTCTGTCGCACACGGACTACGTGGAACCGCAGATAGATGCCACAAGCGAAGGTGACTGCCGCAGCAGCAGTGATGAGTGTGGTGACCCAGACGACGGCTAAGATGACGGTGCCAGTGGACCGCACGGTGGCGCTGTGCCACAGTTTAATGGTGCAGTGCTCCTTGCTCAATGTGTACTGGACTTATGACGCCAGAAACACTGCCTGACTCATCGACGTCGTTGGCTGAGGCAGTTGTTCTGATAATGGCCTTTGTTGTCGCTAACGTGCTGATTTGGGCAGCGCTTGATGCCTTGTTCTGGTACCGGTCGGGCCTGCCGCAATCAGATTACCTCTTCAGAAAGTTGTGAGCGCCTAAATGTGCAAGCTTCGTTCAAAGCCATTTTTACTGCGAAGTGTGCACGTCTCCCCTCCAGGTCAGCAAAGACAGTAAGAAGCTAGCTTGCAAGTGTGTGGAACACAACCAGAATTGTGCATTTTTAAGAAAAGAGGCAGAGTTTTGTGATAATGAACCTCGGGGAACAGCTTTGCCCTCTTACGGACAAAGAATTTTCTGCTGAACATCGCTTTGTTGCTCTTTCAAGAAGCGCACCTAACATTACACGTTTTCTAAGGAGTACCTGTAGCTAGGCTTATAGGTGCATATTCAGGAAAGGCACAGGAGCGCTAAGTATGGACAAAGGTGAAGTGATTTTGACATGCCAGCATATTTACCCTTATGCAGAGTCAAAGACCGCAAACATTCACGGATTTATGGACAACAGCTATACTCGGGTACAACTTAAGAACACTTGGCTTTTCCCCGTCAAAGGACCCCCTTCCAGCCAGTGGCGTCGGCCGATTCTCATGACCCTGCTGATGTGACCAAGCAGGGAGTGGCATCGAAAGGGGGTAATCCCTTCCCACTGTGTCCAGGGATAGAGCCCTCTCTTCATTGCGAACTGCCTGCAAGGTTCAGCGCTACGATATTCTGAACTTAGCACCGGTGCTGTGTTATGAACATGTGATGCTTCGTGCTCTTCAGCGCATTCATATTCCAACACAGTGCATGTCGCAGGTCCAGCTTTTGTGCTTCTTTTCAGCGAATAATTGACCACACAAATCTGATGCTTCCACTTGTAGATTAACACTCATGCTGGTAGCACTGTGTGCCTAAGCTAAGTTTTGAGCAACTTTTACTGCATATCACAGCAAGTTACTTAGACCTTGTAGTTGATAGCATGGTAGCGGATAAGTCACTCCGATATGAAACAGGCTGGCAGATGCAAACAGCCACCCTGAAACATTCAATCAGAGATACTACCGGGGTACTTTGCAAACCTGAAGGAAGAAATGAGAGATTGGAGATGGTGGGAATTTGTTTTGGCATCTGCTCATGGATCCCTGCCTTCTGGTGGCACTGAGTTGTGGCAGTTATGGCTACCCTTTTGTGGTCATTAGCAAAGCCGGCAGTCAGGATGAGCTTGTCGAGGCCCACTCTGAACGGATTACTAATCCCCATGAGAGTTGTCAGCATACTCTCCCCAGCATTGTGACTTGTAGCAGCCCATGTTGCCCATTGTTTCTGTTCATAAGAAAAAAACAGGTAGTCGCTGACATACTCCAAAATCCTGTTATGAAAGCTTTCCAGCGCAGTTTGTAAGGTCCACTTTTTATTGCTAAGAAAAATCTTGTTCACAATACATGAGACACTGGCAGATACTGGCTTTTTGTATGTACAGTTTCGATACCCATGTAACAACGGTGGCATGCAAAATACAAATTTAAGGTGAGAAGCTTCAAAAATGCCCTGAACAGAAATATAGCACTTGGCTTTAAAGGCAAGTTCATCATTGTTTCATGCTGTTCCTTTTTAGAATGAAACAAGTAACTTATCTAGCTCTCCATGTTATCGTGATTGATGCCTCTGATACTTGCAGGTACTGGGCAAATATGTTGAACAATGATCGTTATGTTAGCATAAGGTTAATAAACATGCCAATACGTAACGTGTGTGCACAGTCCCCTTCCTCTCTTCTGCACATTTCGTGCTGCATTGTTCTGGCTATAATTCTGCCGTACTGACATCTTTTCAATCGATCTGTAATATAGAAACTTTAATTGTACACAGTTCAATGTATTTGTTGTAACCCACAGCAGACTGAAATGCCAGTAAACAACCCTCACAAACCTGGGATAAATTGTATATGTGTTGCATTAAAAGGTATCTTAAAACTCTTCTTATCCTTAACCAAGTCATTTTTGGTGCAAACTGTCTTTGAAACCTCTGTTTTACATGAGCAACCAATTCAGTTCATGACAGCTCATCACTAACTTTTTTTGTCAGTGTGTGAACACCAAAGCTGCAGTGTTAGGTAGCGTGTTTAAATCGACACTGAAGGCACATTCCAGTTGGTATGTATCAATAGATTTCTGCCTTACAATTAAGAAGTGGTTACTTTCATTAAAAACTTTTTAAGCTGGTAAAAGTAAAAAATTGTGTACAGGTATCATCACCATCAGCCTTTTTCTCAAGGAAATTTTGGTGTTGCCAAGACTGCTTTCCCACCATTCACTTTCTAGCAGGGATGACAGAGCATTTCTCAGTCTAGATTTGAATTTGAATGAAGTAGCGAGAAAAAGAGCTCATTTTTAAATCCAGTTTTCCCAACAATAAATATATATTTTGCTGATAAAGAAGAAACAGAATGGTTAGAAAGGGCCATACAACATATTTTTATTAAGAACAGAAATTGCGTGGACATGTCCTTAGTGTCCCTTTGAGAAGCAGTATTTTCTTTTGTGCGTTGTGTAAACTATAGTTGAATACAACTCAAGAATGAAGTGGCAAATGCTTCTCTATAATTCACTTCGCAAGTTGTTTGCATGGAAGGTACGACAACTTGAGCCAATCAGCATGGCGCACACTATATAATTGGGTTGCTGCGTGGCCACAACACCCATTGCCTTGTGACAGGTAGCTCCATTTCTGTGAATGAAGTTGTACTTGTGTTTAGGCTGTTTATTTCTTCAGCAGGTGGCACTTGATGTCTTTTTATTTTTATCTTTGTTTTAAGATGGGAGGACAGGTTCAGACAGTGAAGAGGGCATATATGACGCACTTTTCTTTTTCTCATCACCTGTCCATATTCAGTTGTTTGGATGTCACGTCACAGTTGCTTGGATGGACATATATTCACTCCATTTTGATCTATGCCCAAGGAAGATGAGTCAAATCCAGGCGAGAACAGCCACATGTTGATATAGGTGAAGTGGAAAAAACGCCTCTTTGCTGTGCTTTGTCAGCGCATATGCGGTTAAAATTAATCTGGAGCCGTCCACCATGGCGTCTACAATAGCTCATTAGAGACATTGTCATTCTCATTTTTGCTAATCTCATTGTGGCAGTGCTCGATGTGCTCGGCTTGTATACGCAGACGTTTAATGGATCACATTGGCCTGTTAACGGGCTCAAATCTCATCGTCATCATCAAAACTCGCATACACTGCTGGTTGTGTCCTCCTCCTCCATGCTCATTACAATGCCTGGTCCTTTGAGAGGCATCTGCCACTTCATTCTTAAGTTGTAATTAAGTATAGTAAATATGGAGAAATGTAACTAATATTCTATGTCACTTGATGCTGTGTTGTTCGCGTGTTCTGTTACAAAACTCTTACTCTTGTGCCATGATATATTATGTAGTGTTTTTGTGTATTATGTAGGGTTGTTTCATTGAACAGATGCATTGGTGAATTCTGTTTATACGAGGGGTGATCAGTATATTTTTTTATCTCCTGGTCTCTAACAGATTTATTACCTCATGAAATGAAGACATTAAAATGAAAAGAAAGTTTGATGTTCCCACTTTTCATGATATTTTAATTTTCCACATGGCACCACTGATATTGAAGTAGTCGCAAGGAAAATGTTAGTATACATCAGTGCACGGTTATAACAGTTTTTTGAAACCAAATTTTGGATGGCAGAAGGTGTCCTCCTTATGATTATCCACCATCTAATGAGTCCAATTTATGGCAATGGGTATGTGATGTTTCCAGTCAGAAGGTAGGTACAAACTGTACGTACATGCAAGATCCAGCTGTGTTGAGTGTGAAAGACGAGGAGTGCAGTGGATGTCCGCTGTCTGCATCTCACATCTGAGCTCGTGGCACATGTGGATGAATTTATTTTTGATGATTGTCACACTAAGCAGATGGTTATTGCGGGCATCCTTGAACTTGAGGATGCTAAAGGACCGTGCACTTTTGCTTAAAATTTGTCCTAAAAAAATCCATCATTTAACGTGACTATGCTTGGCATGACAACAAGTTAGGTGGCAATACCGCCGTGTTGAATAAGCTGCAGATTCGGGATGTTCTGCATCACCCACCAATAGTTCTGACCTAGTGCCTTGTAGCTACTGGCTATTCCGTAACTGAAGAAACATTTGAAGAACTTTAGTGCCCAGATGGGGCTATCAGCCTCATTCTTCTCTGAGGGCATGTAAACAATAGTGCATCGATGACGTAAGGGCATCAGTGTACGTGGGAGACTATATCAAAAAATGAATTACACCTATGAAAAAAGACATCTGAAGCTCTGTCTATAATAATACCTTTCACTTTCAGTAATCAGCATGTTTTAGACAAGGGGGCTAATTATTCAACACACCTCTCAAGCTTGGAATATATGTATGGGAAATTTTTGCATCTGTATAGTCACTTACTTATTATTGGAAGCTACTAGAGTCATTTATCCCATGGACCAATGTTTTGTGGCCTCATTATCAATTATGTTTTAGATGGTGCTCTTGGCTTAATTTCACTGCTTTTCCTGAGCGTTTTCTAAAACTTTTTTTCGCATGTGTGCGCTTCAGCTGAGATGTCGCTTTGAAACAAGACAGTATTGGAATGCTATATGCTTTTTCATACATGTGCTAAGCTGATACAGCGTAAAATGGTACTATATTTGTGATTTACCATCCCACCACGTTAGAGGGATCTACTTTGATCACCTGTGTTCTTTAATTATGAGCTCAAGTGCGCCGCGTGAAAGACAAGATGAAATGTAATCCATATAATTTCATATGAGCCTTATAAAAGGCACACATATTGTTACCTGCGGCAAGCTGGTGAAGAGTACTGCATGACAGATTGCGATGAAATTATTTAATGGCGGTGGGCCTAGCCCGAGCGCTCCGTGCCGCGCCACTGCCCACTTTGTCGACTTCGAGTCCGTGACACTACCCGGGGCTGCCGAGTGATCGTCCCGATCGCGCGATCGCGCGAACTTAATCACCGTCATTGAAGACGAAATGCAGGGCGTGACGATGAGCGTGAAAGGACGGATGAACACAGAAGAGAAGAAGCAAGGTTTGCCGTCACGATGAAATAGATGAACAGATGATGATCAGATGAGCGCTGGTCCAGGGAGCTTCCGGGCCGTAGCTAGGTCGCCACCTTGAGCCGATGGCCGAGGCCCACGAGCACACTGAACGGCTTGGGCAGGGGCTGTGTTCGAATATGTTGGCGACTTCTAGGGTCGGTGGGGTCATAGGTTCGAGTAGCGGTGGCGTCGTCAAGTTGTCGTGTCTTCTGGTCGGGGCAGGGGACGGGGCTGGGGTGAACGCCACGGTCGGTTCTGGTCTGGCGGGTTGGGGCACAACCGGGCGGTGCGGGCAGGAATACACGACAGACGACCACGGCACACGCAGGACGCCGAAGCTCCAGGACCAGGATGGGGATGAACTCCGCACCTCACGCCAAATGTTACGTGACGGCAAGCAGCTGAAGACAGTACTACATAACAGATGGCGATGGAATGATTTAATGGCGGTGGGCCAAGCGCGAGCGCTCCGTGCCGCGCCACTGCCAACTTTGTCGTCTTCGAGTCCGGGATAATATGAGATGACTGAGAGACGCAGTTAACCCATGAGTGATACGAGAGCTGCATATTGGCTCAATGAGTGATACGAAAGACACATATCGTCCCATTCGGGTGATATGAGATCCATATTTTGGCTGAAACTGATACGATAGACACGTATCAGCACATACTAGGCATACGAGGGACACCTATTGCCCATACGAGGCATACTAATGGCACATATCAGCCCATACGAGGGACAAGAAGGACACATGTCCATACGAGGCAAACGAAGGACACATATCAGCCCACCAAACGAGGGATACGAAGCTACACATATCAGCCCATACGAGACACATATTGCCATATACAAGACACATATTAGACACAAATCTCGTACGGCCACGAACTAGACACATATCATCTCGTATGACCACATACTAGACATATATAAATTCATAAGAGACACATATGCATCCATACGAGATATTTCGATAGGGAAGGTGGCGAAGAGAAAGACGACAGAACTCAGCCACGTGCCACGCTGCCAAGGCTGCCCAGGATCTGCACCAAACCCTGACAAATCCCCCACCGTGGGTATGTGCCATCGTTTTTGAGACAATAACGACAAAAACATCGAAGCTTTGCTCGAACCTTCCATCAACTCGTCGCTGTACCAAGGCTGCTCCTCAGAGTACCTGATAGACAACTTACATCTGGGCCAAGAACCTCAAAGCAGAGGGCTTGCCCAGGTACCTGACCACCGCAACCTGCTCCCATGGGCAGCGGTGAACCAAGTGTGGCGGGAATCCTTCACCAGTGGCCTGCCGTGGAAGGTGGTCCTCATGGCATTTATTACAGCACAGGTAAGGTGGCGCAGTGACCTAGATGCAGGCGATTCTTTAGGTATTGGTGGTTTTGTAGCCAGAGCTACATTACGCCAGCCGCTTCGCGAGGTCAGCGTGGCTGCGCGCCGAGCCGTGGCACCACCGCTCCGCCAGCTGCCCGGATGCGTGGAGTGACGTCAT